>OW679197.1:161746043-161999068 GCA_940337035.1 Agriotes lineatus
ATTACATTAATTCACAAATTGCCCCGACCGGCAACAATAAATACGTGACAGACGGAGACAGGCAGACACACAGGCAGACACACAGGCCGAACACGAATCATACCTTTATAATAAAGCACAACACTATATGCCATGGTAAACCGGTAAAAGTACCAAGGTTTTATTCAACGGTTTACTATTTTCGGGTTTTTGTAAACAAACGTTTCATTACTTTTAATAGGGATATTATCGCAGAAAACAGTTATTTATTATGCCTATTGGTTGTATTTTTAAAACTACGAGCAGAAGTATATTTCATTTAATAATAAAGAAGGTTTATTACTGGCTTGCTGAATGTGCCCAAACGCTACGTTTAACCACACCCTTACAAATCTATTTTCCGTCTTTGCCGCCCGCTGCTAGTTCGAGTGACATTCGTGGCATGAAGATCTGCGCGCACCTCACACTCACGCACGAAACTTTAAATTCAGCAGACGCAGCAGGCTACAGATAGTTTATATATAAGGAAATGATATATGTTCTGTCGTATTCATAATATAATATGTATTCCTGTTATTAGAATTATTGTTTTGTATTTTTGCTGTTTTATATAATTTTATTTATCTTTTATTTTGTGTTAGACGCGTTTTTGTGTTATTTTAAAATTCAAATGCTGATGCTTTTAAAATGTATCAAAATGGCGGAAGCGACTCACCCATTATATAGTTATATATTATATGTTATAGTTCTGAATGTAGCAGAATCAAAAAAGGCAATACAAACTGAACGTAGTGATGAGGATAAGGAGAGCATACTGAAAATTCTTGAAAGTATTAATATTGGTAAGAGCAACATAAAAACATTCAGACTGGGTAAATTTGAACCGACCAAAACACGTCCAATTAAAGTAGTTTTGGAATGTGTTTCAGATGCTAAATATATTCTAAAGAATAAACATCTCCTCAATATTCCTAGTATAAAAATATTTAATGATCAAACAAAGGCGCAGAGAGAGTATTTTCAGAGGATTAAGCAGCAACTCCAGGAGATACAAAATAATGGTGACCATACAAAAACTATCAAATACATTAATAATATACCGACAATTGTTAACAAATCAGATTATTATAAAAAAAACTAGATAATGTACCTAATATATACATGAATACTGATGTATTGTATCTCAATAGCCAAAGTCTTTTAAAAACCTTGATCAAATTAAAGGAACGTTAGTAATTTACAACCCAAAACTGATATTAGTTAGTGAAGCAAGAATAACAAGTGAAATTGAATCAAGTGAAATTCTGATAAACAATTATACAACTATTAGATGTGATTCACAATCAAGGCACACAGGAGGAGTTGTGATATACGTGAAAAATAACATTCACCATAGTGTATTTAAGTCATTTGTGAAGGAAGGTAATTATTGGTGTAAGGTTTTGAAAATCTGTTTTGAGTCTTCAAATTGGCTTATTGGCTGTCTTTATCATTCACCGTCATCATCGGATGCAACATTTATCGAAGATCTAGATAGTATTTGTGATAAATTATATTGTAGTAAGTACAATTGTATTTTGGTTGGAGATTTTAATCTAGATTATTTGAATGATAATCTTTTTTATGTCAAAAAGATTAAAAATTTATTTTTAACATATGGAATTCATCAGTCAATAAGAAGTCCAACCAGAATTACAAAAGAAAGTCAAACTCTTGTTGATTATGTAATATCAAATCTTAACAATTTTACAGCTGATGTACATACTTGTCCTGTTATTGCTGATCATTTAATAATTTCTGTGAATATTTTTAATAGCCATGAAAGTTCTAATAATGTTAAAAAATTCAGAAATTTTAATGAAAATAATTTGCAAGCAATAAGCACAGAGTTACTGTCATTTACATGGTCATTAAATTCTACTGATGTGAATCTAATTCTGGATGAAATTCAGACAAACTGTAATATAGTAGTGAATAATATTTCTCCAATTTTAAGTTATAAATTTAAAAGTAAGGTTCCTTGGTTTGACTTACAGGTTTTTAACAAAATAAAAGAAAGAGATATATGCTACAAACGATTTAAAAATAGTGTAGGACTAGATAGATCAGGAAATTGGGAAATTTTTAAAAAGCATAGAAATGAAGTTGTAAACTTGTTAAATCAGAAAAAGAGTGAATATTACTTTAAGAAAATTGATAGATACAGAAATCATCCTCAAGAAATGTGGAAAACATTAAAAAAATTAGTCAACACAAACTGTAACGAAATTTCTAGGCAAGTACAATTTGAGTTGAACGGTAATAGTGTGATTATAAGAAATGATGATGAAATTGTTGAGAACATTAACAAATACTTCGTTGATAGTATAGTAGAAGTAGTTGATAGTATTGAAGTAAGTGAAATTTGGACAAATAAAAATAGCAACGTTTATAGAGAATTTTCGGAATTTAAATTGTTGACATTAAATGATTTACGTAGGGTTGTGTTTTCTCTAGATAATAAATGTAGTCTTAATGTAATACTGAATGCAAAAATTATTAAAGTGATTTTTGAATCAATTGGTCATGTAATATTAAATCTAGTTAATACTTCACTCGATAAATCTGTAATCCCTACATTATTGAAAGTAAGTACAATTATTCCGTTACCAAAGATTAGCAACTCGATTAAAGCTAGCGACCACAGACCCATTAATACACTACCTCCCCTGGAAAAAATACTAGAAATGGTTGTATATAATCAGTTATTAGAATATATTGAAGAAAATCACATTTTAATTTATAATCAGTCAGGTTTTCGTAAAAAGCATTCTTGTGAATCGGCACTTCAACTCACAGTCACTACCTTGAAGACGGCTATTGATAAAAATGAATATGTTGTAGCAGTGTTTCTTGACCTTAAGAGGGCCTTTGAAACCATAAATAGAGATATCCTTTTATCAAAGTTATATCAGTATGGTATTAGAGGAAAGGTTTATGAATGGCTCAAGGATTATTTACGTAACAGAAAGCAAAAAGTAAGGATTAGAAATGTAATATCTGAAGAACTAGAAATTAACCTGGGGGTACCGCAAGGAAGTGTGTTAGGTCCTTTGTTGTTTATATGTTACTTAAATGATATTAATTTATTTGTTAATTGCGATTTTTTAAATTTGTTTGCTGACGATACAATGTTGGCATGCAGTGACAGAGATATTGGAGTGGCCGTTCAGAAAATGAATATTGTATTAGAAAGTGTATCTAAATATTTAAAATGTAATAAACTAAAATTAAATATTTCGAAAACAAAGGGAATGATTTTTACAACAAAGTATAAATATAACTGTTTAAACAAAAATAATATAAATTTATCAATAAATAAAGAACAGATAGAAATTGTAACATCAGTTAAATATCTTGGTTTCATGTTAGATAATGTATTAAGTTTTGAATCGCATTTTGATTATCTCGTTAAGAAAATTTCAAAGAAATTGTATTTTTACTCAAGAATTGCAAAAAATCTGTCAATCAATTCCAAAATTACTGTATATAGAACCATTATATTACCTCACTTTGATTATTGTGCATCTTTATTGCACCAATTTAATTTAAATAAATTGTCACAATTACAAAAATTACAAAATCGTGGGATGAGAATCATTTTAACATGTAACCGATTAACACCAGTGGTAGTTATGTTAGATGCTTTACATTGGATATCAGTATCGCAAAGAATTTATTTGTTAACTATGACATTTATATATAAAATTTTGAATAATCAGGCTCCATCATATTTAAAAAATTTAGTATCATTTTATTATAACGTGCATGACCATGATACAAGAGGTTTGACTAATATTTATATTCCTCAATCAAATTATCGTTCTACAATGAACTCTTTATTCATTAAAGGGGTAGATATATATAACAAATTACCAGAAGATATTAAAGCAAGCAGATCAAGTAGAGTTTTTAAAAGCAAATTGTTGTTACATATTCAAAATCAAAATATTCTGTAAAATTAAAATTATTATTATAAAATGTTAATGTATTTTTCTGTATTGAATTACTATCGTTTAATATTGTTACTTTGTTAATAGTTATTTGTACTAATATATATATATAATTATGAAATTATTATTGTAAACTATGTTGTACATACTTTGAATTTTTGTGTATATTAGGATTCCTATTTAAATAAATATTGTTATTATTATTATTATTATTATATTATTATATTATTATACCTTTTTTATATATCGGGCAGATCATTGCCGTGTGCCATTCCTTCGGCATTTCTTTCCTCTTCCAGATTTCTGATAACATATCATATACTCTCTTAGTTAGATCTTCGTCTGCATGTTTAATTAGTTCCGCCACAATTTCGTCCGATCCTGCACTTTTATTATTCTTCATCTTACTAAGGATTTTTTGAACTCTTCAAAATTGGGTATTTCTACTTGGTTTTTATAATTCGACGGTTTGTTATCTTCAATCTCTTCATTGTCTGTAGGTTCCCAAACGGTATTTTTGAAGTGCTTTGCCCAGATGTTGACCATTTGTTTTTCGTCTAGGTATAATTCATCTTTATCATTTCTCAATCCTATGGCTTGTGCATACCCTTTCTTTTCCATCTTTATTTTTTGGTAGAAGTTTCTAGTGTTTTTGTGCTCATACGTTGTTTGTATGCTCTCTATCTTTTTTTCCATCATTTCTCTCTTTTTGGCTCTACATAAATTGTTGGTGTCATTCCTTACTTTTCTATACTTCTCTTGTAGCTCAGCTGTCGGATTATTTATCATTTGTAGTCTTATTTTTTTCCTTTCTTGTACCATGTTTTTGCAGTCCGTGTCAAACCATTCTTTTTTTATACCTGTGTCTTCCCATTGTAGGATGTTTGCACTTTCCTTTATAACATTCTTTATAAGTTCCCATTCGTCCTCTATGTTTTCATTTTTTCCACATTTATTTATTGCTTCCTTGGTTTTTGCTTCGTATTCTCTTTTTACCAGTTCTTCTTCTAGCTTTTTTATTTCCCACTTAGTACTTCTTGGTCTCTTTCCCTTTGTTAGATCTGGAGTTAGTTGCTGGATTGTTGCTTTAATCAACATATGGTCTGAATTAACATCTGCTCCCCTATATGTTCTTACATTATGTATACACTGTGCATGCACTTTTGTCACCAGCAGATGGTCGATTTGGTTTTGGGTTTTTTTGTCTGGGCTAATCCAAGTGATTTTATGTATATTTTTCCTTTGGAGCATCGTGCTTTTAACAACCATGTTCTTGTTAGTCGCAAGGTCTACTACCATTTGGCCATTTTCGTTGGTTACATCGTGGAGACTTTCTTTGCCTACAGCTGGTATATTCCACTCCTCTTTGCCGATTTTTGCATTTAGATCTCCGAAAATTATTTTCACATCGAATTTTGGTAGCTTATCTAGCACGATTTCCAGCTCCTCATAGAACTCTTCTTTCCTTTCTTCTTCTGCTTCCTCTGTGGGTGCATGAACATTTATAATTGTAAATTTCCGATACTTTCCCCTAATTCTTATGTAACTAAGTCTAGTATTTATCATTTTATAATCAACTATTGTTTCCTTTAGCGTATTTTTTATTAGGAAGCCTGTCCCCAATCTATTTTGTTCTCCTCCACCATTGAACCATACATAACCTTCGATGTTGGAGTATTGGGTTCCTTTTATGTTTGTTTCTTGTACCGCTAACACATCTATTTTATATCTTTTTGATTCATCCACCAGTTGCTTGAGTTTTCCAGGTTTGTTTAGCCCTTGTATATTCCAGGATCCTATACTTATTATCTTTGTTTGTTTTTCTTTTCTTATTTCTTGTTTTTTCTTATTTTTCTTTATCGTTGTCCTATTCGCTAGCGTTGTCGTCGTCGTTGTGTCCTGCCTTACTATTGCTTTCGCTATCCGTTTTTTGGCTTCTCGGTGTTTTTTCCAGGTTTTTCTAGATTTCCTGTTTTTGGGTTCCATTTCCACCAAATATCGTTAATACATAACTTCTGGTATCCCACCTTTGTGCTGTTTCCTTTCGCTCTTTCTTCTTTCGCCAGGTCTCTTAATTATTTTTGTAGTTTTGCCTTCGTTGAGGTTAGATCATTTTCAATGTAGTATTGCGATCTAATAATACTAAAACAATAAAAGGAAACACTTGGTAATTCAAATTATGTATATTTGCACAAAAAAAAGATTGCAGACAGAATTCGAACTCAGCCTAATTTCACCGCTTGGAGAAGGAATTTCAACGGGAAACAAGCAGGCCGCGCACAGTGCGCCCTTGATTCCCACCCTGCCACAAAGCACTATCTCGTGTCGCCGTGATTCTACTACATTACATTCAATAAGCCGAGTGTTGTCTATTTTGTTTCTTTTACAACAATTACTCTGTGATTGTTGGGTCTCACTTTTGTCAAGTGTAAGACCTGAGCAATGTGCAAATTATTACTTTTATCTATTCGTCAGTTAAAGCCAAAATAGGATATACTTATTTTTAAAGGTGCTCACCCTATTCATATTTGACCGAAATTTTCTTGGCTTCACGCCAGATAGACATATGCTCCGCATGCAAAGTATCGTCTTCCTCCAACAACTAGTTTTTGAGTTATACCGGCAACAGACAGACAGACAGACAGGGAGACAGACAGGGCGACGGAATTGAGAAAACCTGTTTTCCGTAGTTTAAGCATGCTATCATAAAGCATTTTTAGCGCTGATTTCAAGATTCTATAAATATACGGGATATACAAAGAAACAAAACAATTACTTACTTTTAATTAATAACTTTGTCGATACTTACATATATAAAACCACGTAAGTGATGAAAATAATATATTTGCAAATAGAAAACCTCATATCTAGATCTTTCCAGTAACATTTATTAAACATATGCAATAATTGCAAATGATTTTACATGTAGTCTCGTTTTGCCACAAATTTGAAAAGGTTTAAGTATATCATAAACCATAAAATGTTAACATCACATACATATCTTTCTTGTTTTAGAAAAAGAAAGTATTTTTGAGATGCAAAAATTTTACTTGGCGACGAAACCTAAATCATAATGACATATGTTAATAGTTTCCTCTAAATGCACTAAAAGAATATTAAAATTATTAAAAATAGGGTTACCGAAAAAAACCTTATGAGCAGAATAAAGGTGAAGAATTATAAAAAATATGGCGGTTGTATGTCAGTGACGCTATTAATTAAATAGTGAACGTATTATATGGTTCAAATGTCTATCGAATATACAGATTGTCCGAAATCCGTATGGAACATAGGAAATTAATGAGTGCGACATGGCAGACTTAAACAAAATGTGTAGCAAGACAAAGATAAAATGTAATTATGGCTAGGTAAATCTTTAAACTAAAATTAAGTCAATGAAACAAACGCTTCTGTCAAATATTTTATCTGTCATTAAGAGTATAAAGTAAGGTTTAAATATACTATGGTTTACTATTCACATAATTATTTTAATTACTTTTCATTGACTAAATTTTAGTTTAAAAATTTACCTAGCCATGATTACAATATATCTTTGTCTTGCTACTCATTTTGTTTATGTCTTCCTTGTCGCACCCATTCATTTCCTATGTTCCAAACGGATTTCGAACAATCTGTATATAAACTGTATGCGTAAAAATGCTATAATTAGTTAAATCTGCTGCAAAATGTCAATTTGCACTCAAGTATTAATTGTATGTTATACAACTTTGAATAAGTTAAAATTCATTCTATTATAAAAGATGTTTAAACAGTTGTTGATTCTCTGCTAACAAAAATATTTGTAGGGTAGAAAAATTGTTTTTATTGGAATTCTGGTATGTTTTTAATGTAACAATAAAAACTCTGTTTAACAGAACATTTGCTTCGAATCCTTAATTCGATTGGGCTTATAGAAAAAAGTTCTCAAAAAGAGTTAATGTGAACTATGCAGTAAATAATATTCAGTCGCAATTTTTCAATAACATTTGTTTCACGATATACAGCAGACTGGGTCTCTGTAACATAATCTGTTTAAAAACCTGCATTGTTTGTTAAACACAGTAAGATAAGGAAAAAAACGTTAGCTCAGGAAGCAAAACCGAGTGAGCTAATTTCCCAGAATAAATATTCTTTTTCGTTTTTTTAATAATATTTGGAGGTGTGGAAAATGTTAAATTTCATCCATGTAAACATTTTTGCTATAGAAATGCTGCTGAGAAGTACAGAAAGTAAAGCACTTTCTGTTCGTCCTTAAACGCTTTGTCCAAGTGGCAGTTAAACATTTTGAGAAAACAACTAGGTTGGACGTTACTTGTTTTGGATTATTTTTAAAGTACTATATTATATACTGTTAAACAGTTCTTAAACTTATTTAATTAAACTCCTAGAAAAAATTATGTAGATAATGCGCAAAGTAAGCTATTTGCTGAGCTCGTGCTCTTAAAAACCTACTTACAGTCTGGTTGCAAACGATCACTTACGTTACAATGTACGGTAACAAAAGGTGCTTCGGCTAGAACTTAGGGCTGCGCTGCGGTAATCGAGGTAAAATATGTTCAATAAATGGTGCGCCACAACATTTGGACTAGATCGGGAAAACAAAATCGGAAATACAGGTGAACGCACTCTGAATGTGGAAGCGAGTGATTCACCTTTTTGTTTCTACCTTGGCACAGCTTGAGGTAGCGACTGCAACAGCTGAATTAAACCTACCTTTCGTTACACTTGCTTACAATCCACATATTTTCTGTACATCAAAGCAAAACACAAAACGGCATGCAAACTCCAATGAAAAACGTAGTTAATTAACAATCAACTCTATTAAAGTAATAAAGTGTGTGAATGACAATGAACATGGAAATGTTTACTGGTTACAGTTACAAATAATGGGCAAAAGGGGTTAGTTAGGTTAAATTGCGACGTTTAAACTAAACACAGTGGTACAATGACTATCGAACGACATAGCTACATTTCAAACAGTAATGACTTTAAATTCGGCATAAAGAAACTACGTTACATGACCAAAATTGTCAACAATGGCTCAAATACTGACACAACCACGTTTACTTGAACTTACAATGCAAAACAACATATAAGCGTTAAAACTTGACGGTATTGTTCAACATCGTACGATTTAAATAAATAATGGCCCGACGGCCAAGACAACATTTTACTATAAATGTATAGACGGTACAACGGTTAACAATTAACAAATACCTTGATTGAAGAGATTCAAACATTACGTATTGATGTCCAATTCTAGCTGCGTGTCGCACCTCAACTATACCTCGAACAGAACGACAGGGAAACTGCATAAGGGCGGTATTCAAGCAAACGTGACGACATTAAATCCCCGGGACGAGAAGAGTGAAGCACTTTACGACAAGTAGATGCGTTAAGGAATTTCGTTACTCCACTACGATGATGATTTAGCACATAAACGAGGCTTTTCACTTAATAATCTGCTATCAGCGTAATTGGAGATACCCAACTCCACAGTACAGAAGAAACCCATGGCTAAACATTTTACGACACTGACACAGGGGCTTGACAACGGCTAACATGCAGTTTCACCAATTTTCGACTTTTGACGAGGCCGAAGCCCCGCCGGAATCAACCACCTCTGAACTGTTGGAGAGCCGGTCGCTGATTGATGCTTTTGCGCCTTTTGTCTCAGATACGAGCGCGTATTGAAACCTCGCAGGCGCGTCTTAAGTGCGTTCTCTCTTTAGCTTATAATGAACGCTCGGGAAATTCCAAGCTGATGCAACTTTTGACTCAGCAGTTGGGCCGTCAGGCAACAGCAAAATTCTTGGAATCCGATAAGTCAGACTGCAACAAAGCGGGCAGGAGCAAAGCCCAATTTAGAATTGAATTTCAACGAATATAAATGAACTGCAAAGCGTTAATATTTAAATACGTGGAAAGAAGGTTCGTATAGAATAAAGGTTTGAGCCTTCACCACTACACTACTAATTTGGGCTTGACTTATGCAGAAAATACAGGAACGTACTAATTTTGAAGAATTGCCCTTACAAAAATTTTACTTTCTGTGCTTACTATAGGTACAAATAACTCTTCCAATACATGTTGTTATGAATGTTTCATAACCTTTACAGATTTTGTCTTTAATCCGACGTTTGTTACCAATTCCAATAATGTCAATTAAGACATTCTGTAAATACTTTAACTGCTGCTGGTCCACGGGTGTTGATGATTACACCCTGAGTATTTCGAAATTATAACACTTTATGGAAAACAACACCTATTTATTTATCTCACAAACGAGCACACAAATACACATACAGAGTGCGCTATTAAAACAGCTCTGTACGCTAAAAGTAAATGCACCTTGGTATTTTGACAAGGCTATGCTAACGGGAGGCATATTTTGAAACACAGGACGCTAGGAGCATAGGGCCATATACTGCAACCTGATTGGTTGCCTGTGAGCGACCGAAACGTTAGAAGGATATGACACATGCCTACATGCCGGCACGCAAACCAGATCAGCTAGCGGTGGTGGATGCTGTGTATGTTTATGGTTCATTTCTTGTGTTTAGTAGTTTTCATTTTAAAACGCTTTCAGCCTTTCAATACAATCGTGAAATAATGAATTCGGAAAACGTTTTACGCGAACAGGTGGATATCAATGTGAAATAGAAGAAGCCGACCGAAAACGTTTTATTTTACGTATAAATGTTACTAACAGCGACCACGCCGATACTTATTTAAAATTGTTCGAGGCTCATACTTCAACTAACCCCGTATACTTTTAGATATTTGAAATCATCGCAAAAAATGCTTTATGATAGCATGCTTAAATTAAAATTTTGAAACGCCTTATTTAAAAAAAGAATTACCTAAAGTAGACCATGACTTACGAAAACGACCTGGCGCACCAAAGGTACTAAAACATTATTGAAAACTAGGTTTTCTAAATAGAACAATATGAGTGTCATTAAACAGTTGAAAACTACAATAAAAGAGGCTTTCAACGGTGTACTATATTCGCTATTTCGTTTAAAAGTAGCTTTTAAAATGTCAAAAATACGTAAAACAATTTAAGAAAATTATAATTTTATTATTCTCCTTAGCATAGAATTTCGGCTTAGACCGCGTAGTATTTGTATATGAACACCCAGCATTTTCTGGCTTAATGTGCCTTGCACCTTGTGAAGTCGAGCAAAAACCTGCGCGATAGCCATGCTCTTTGGTGGCTCGTGTTGTTTGAGTATCTTGAGAACGAGGATACTTAGGCAGATTTGATCGTTTTGCTGTTAGTGCATCCATATTCACTAACGTTTCGCAAGACCTTGCAGCTTGCATCATCAGAGTGAAAGTCGCACTGACTTAGCCAGAAAATTCTGGGTGTTCATATACAAATACTACGCGGTCTAAACCGAAATTCTGTGCTAAGGAGAATAATTCTAGTAACCGCGAAAGCCTCAAACAGTATATAATTTTATTCTAAAAAAACATGGTTTTCAATAATTTTTCTACGTTTGCTGCGATAATTCGGCAAGGAGAAACTTTTAGAGCCATGTGGAATTTGTTTTGCATTTCTTACTTAATCGTAAGTGATTTTTCGTAAGTCATGACCTATTTTAGGTACATATTTTCAATTTTTTTTTTACAAAATAATGAGTTTCAAAATTTTAGTTTAAGCATGCTATAATAAAGCACTTTTAGCGCTCATTTGAAACATTTTTCATTTAAAAAACCAAAGTCGTGTATCACTACGTAAAAATAGGAGGCCATGGTTTAAATTGGTTTGCGACAATTTGTAGGCTTTTTACTTTAAAAATTAAAGTGTTTTTCGATATCTCTATTATTAACGAAGTTACGGGCTGATAGCGATCTACAAACACGCTGTATGTATAACAGAGAAGCGCCGAAAAAATATGATTTAGATTATTTTAGGTACGTTGATTAATATTTCCAACAACCAATGTGCCCCAAGTAAAAATCCCAAAATAATGTTTTGTGTATACTTATTGCTTTGATACAAACAAACCAACTAACGTCTACGTTATACCCCAGACCTGCATATTTGTCCTCTCAAAAATTCTAAACAGCATTTTTTTATTTTCCTTATTCGATAACTTTAGTGACAGTGCAACAATTATCGCAATTTTCAAATCGTAAAAAGGCGCCAAGGTAGCACCTCCCGCTGATGTTTCAGCGCACCAATCAGGCTGCAGCATATGGTCCCATGCTCCTAGCGTCCTGTGTTTCAAAATATGCTAACGGGAGATTGGAACCGACGCGGGTTTGACACGTGCCAGACCACTTGCAGAGACGGGAATGCCGCAAGTCGTAAACAGAATGAATGACTGGTATGATCTGATAGAACAAAGTGACTTTCGGCATTTTCGTGTATGTACTTAAATAGCTTCTCCAGTTTTGTAAATGGAGAATTGTTTATTGCTTGTCGGAGGCCGGAAACTTTGACAGAACCGCTGCTGATGTGTATGAGATGAAGCACTATTGCAAATTCTTCTAATATAGAAGGTTTTATTAAAGCAACTCATTGTTTCGCAAATTTTCTTATTAAAATGTATTCCTATTCTTATTATCATATATAATGCAACTAGTGGGGTCTTGATGATCAAATAATCATTTCTGTTTACACGAGATATATTGTTTGGCAATTACGCGAGTCCGAAGGACGAGCGTGATTGCCTAAAACAATATATCGAGTGGAAACAGAAATGATTTGATAATAGAGAAGACACGAGTTGCATTCGGCTAGATTATATCACGAGTCAATAAACAACGTTTGAATAGTATATTTTAAATATTAAACGTACAGTTAATGTGGTTGTTATGACAATTGTACTGACAGCAGGTAACGTGATGTTTGTGAAGGCGTGTGATTATCACCTATTAATCAGGAAGGTATGTGATTATCAGTTGCTATGTACATTATCAAAAGTTAGTACATGCGTAACTATGCATTTTGTCGTTTTTCATTGGTTGATGTTAGAGAGAGTGGTATAATCCATAAAATATTAATTATCGCATATAAAAGTTTAGTTTCATTATTTGAATTTTTATCATTTCCAAACACAAGATTTTTGAACTTATTTTTCAATCACTTTTATATTGAGCATCAAGTATTAACCACTAAAACGTTTGCTCTATAGGAACTTGGATAATCGTTTATCGAAATTACATTAGACATGCGTGATGTGCAATATTACATTTAGCAATTCTAATACAATTTTTCCATTAAATATTAGTCAGTACTGATTTAAGATAATACAATAGTTATGTACGTTACAAGTCCGGTAGATTAAATTTAACAGTACGAGTTCGATGTTTACAAACGACGTGAAGGAGCCCAGAAAACACACAAACTAGAAAACTTTAAGTTTTTTTAATAATCAGAAATGTTTTATGTGATAATTTTATTTGTTCAGATTAAAATCAAATGGATCTTTTGAAGTAAGTGGATGATTGGAGAAGAGGTTAAGATATCCCTATATATGGTATATCTGAGATAGAAGACTCAATTAATTATGATAACAAAAAATTTTGGGCATTTGTTCAATCCAAAAAAGGTACTTCTAGAATACCCGGAAAACTAAGTAAAGATGAAATGCTCTTTGATAATCCGAATGACATAGTTAATGCTTTTGCTGAACATTTCAGTAGCGTTTATCAGGATTCCAGTCCTCTCGACTTTGACAATCCCATTTCTGTTAGCAATTTTCCTATATTAAATATTAAGTCAATTTCCGAAGAAGATATAGTCCTTGCTTTTCGCAAACTCAAAAATAAACCAACTTCTGGCGTTGATCAAGTCCCTAGTTATGTGCTTAAAGGCTGTAGTGATGCATTTATTCACCCATTACATGTTATTTTCAATCTCTGCTTGAAAACCTCAACCTTTCCATCACGTTGGAAAATTGCTAAAGTGTGTCCCATATTTAAAAGCGGTGACCCAGCAGACATAACCAACTATAGACCCATAGCCATACTATCAAACTTCTCTAAACTATTCGAAACAATCTTGTGTAACCAAGTATACAAACAAATTGCAAATTTTATTTCTCCACACCAGCACGGGTTTGTTGAGAAACGCTCGACCCTTACTAATCTATGTTGCTTCACTCAATTTGTTTCTGAAGTTGTCGATAATCAAGGCCAAGTAGACGTCATCTACACTGACTTTTCCAAGGCCTTTGATCGAATAGATCATGGCATACTATTGCAACAATTAAAAACGTATGGCTTCAGTGATTCATTAATTCTGCTGCTTACATCTTACCTTCAAGATCGAACCCAATATGTCACGTATAATGGATTCCTATCTCGCAGTTTTTCTCCTAAATCTGGTGTACCCCAAGGTTCGAATCTAGGTCCACTCCTATTCTTATTGTTTATCAATGATTTATGTGATAATATCCATTGTGAAGTTTTGATGTATGCAGATGATGTAAAACTTTTTACTTCCATTGAATCTTTAAATGACTGTGTTAAACTACAATCCGATTTGAATAAAATCTCTGAATGGTGTGGCACTCACAAACTAAACTTGAATATCTCTAAGTGCAAAGTAATTACTTTTTCGAGAAAACTAAATCTAGTGTTGTATAATTATACTATCAGTAATCAATTACTTGTTCGCTGTAATGAAACCAAAGATCTTGGTGTTACTTTTGATAAGGACCTATCGTTTGGTAAACATATATTGAACATAAGTTCTTCTGCGAGTAAAATGCTTGGATTTATAATGCGTAACGGTAGAGAATTTTCAAATATTAAAACTTTGAAAACACTGTACTGTACCCTAGTCAGAAGTCGACTTGAATATTGTGCTCTGGTTTGGTTGCCATATTATGAATGTCACAAGAAGGAAATTGAAGGTGTACAAAGGAAATTTTTAAAATATGTCTGGTTTAAAACACATGCTGTGTATCCCGAGCGAGGGATTTCCAATGACTTACTCTGCAATACTTTTGAAATACCATCTCTTGAACATAGACGTAGAATAATAGGATTAACTGTATTATATAAATTAACTCACAATATGCTTGATTGTTCCTATATACTGGCTAAACTAAATTTCTATACTCCCAGAATAGATACTAGAAATAATTACACTTTTTACGTTCAGTTTGCTAAAACAAATTTACTAAAAAAGTCACCCGTTGTAATTATATGCTCTATGTATAATGAAATATGTAAGAACTGTGACATATTTAATTGTAGCCTGTCGTCGTTACTGCGTGCTTTAAATTAGACATTAGTACTTATAAGAGTTGCTAGGTTAATAATTTCGTGTTAACAGTTGGTACATATTTTGTTATTTAGTATTTTGTATTATAGTATCTTGTTATATGTATTTACTATTTTATTATATGTATATATTATATTGTATCGCCCATATAAATTTACATTTTTGTCTCTCTTGTCCTGTAATTGGCATTTGCTGTTGGACAATAAACCATTATTATTATTATTATTATTATCTTAAACAGTTAAGTGCTTTTAGAAAGGGAATGGCGTTTCAAGAATTTCCACACCTTCAAGTAATTCTCTCACTCGCCTAGGTGGTCGATTATTTTTTGAGCTATTAACATTTAAATAAATTACTTAAAGCTTCCTATTAATATTTGTATGAGCCTTTACGTTAGAAACACAATAAATACCCCGTAATTATCCGAAATTCCGTTTGATCAATTTTCTTTGCACGAATCGTCTCTCTCGAGCGCATTTGAATGGGGCTCATCTCTCGCCCAGCCTATGAAAGCCATTGTTGATTAGAGCGTGTATTTCTAATTTTTAGATGCCAATCTGAAGCGGAGGGCCCCGCGAGACAGCCTGGGGAGCACCGGAAGCGAGCGCGATTTTTACACTCGCAGTGTAGACATCCCGAACGCCAACATCAATCCATCTTTTTCGAGCGGCGATGTTTCAGAATTAGGTCGTCCTAATGAAGGAGGGCTGGCGGCGCACAATGGGTCCGAATCCGGCTCCAACAAGGTCCCTTCGACGGCGGAAGAAAAGAATCGGCTCTTTCGGTAAGGCTGTACAATAGGGAAATCTGCCAAATAAGTGGGACATGGAAAAAGTTACCGTTCGTTAAATGCGACTGAGAGCAGAATGTCTCATTTGAGAAACAACGGACAATTTCTGTGCCGTTCGTGTTTGATCTAAAGCATTTCTGTTTATTCAAAGAAGGAATAAAACTGCATTTACTAATATTCACGCTAAACTAATTCCAATGTTGTTAAATATACGATCCCGGTGACAGAAAAAACATTTTTTGCTTAGGGTAACATCTATATTTTTTTAACTTTCAGTTTTCTGAAACTTCTTCTGTAAAAGACATACAATTTTCCAATATCCTTCAAACACGTGCCTTTTGATATTGGTCTGCTTATCATACCTGCTCATTTGGTAGCAAATTTTCGTTAGGAAACGAGATGATTTTCCTTAATTAGTAGTCTAAGATGCAACAGTGCTTGCAGTTTAGCCTTCACATGATAATTTACATTTGAACAGAACGTCTCGTACACCTTAATATTTTAATGATTATATGCCATTTGTATTTGTCTTGCTAGCTCTCTTAATTTATTCACGGAATATGAAAGATCACTATATGCTAAAACAGAAATCTAGTTCTCCCGAGAGAACTGTATCTACGCGCATGTACATTTAAACAGATGTCGAACACACACAAAACATCTACAAAATATTGTTAAAATGGCTCCAAACTAAGTGTCCTTAAAGAGTTAAAGTCAGACATGTCTATAGACGGTCCTAGCTAAAACCAGCCCTGTTCATATTCACGTGCACTCAATTTAGCACAATTCGCATACGTAAACGCATTTCTTAAGCGCGATCCTCACCGCAGAAGCGATTACTTGTCGTTATTAAACTGACACATTTTACCTGCAATCAAGCCCAAACTTTCTGCGTGGCATGTGGATTTGGACTTGGATTTCGTGGTTCAATTCTAGCAGACGTTGGGGAAAATTACAACACATGTTGCAATGGAGAAATCCCGACATGGCTAACTATTGACTCACGGTTATCTGGTGTAACGGCTTTGTAACGACGGCAGCTTTGGGTGTGTCGTAAACCAGCTTCCCCAAATGGATACTTTAAATATCTCCTTAATTATAGTACAAATGGTGTACTTACATGTACACTACGTAAAATGTGTTTGTATGTTTACAAACTCGTGTTCGCTGCATTTTTATCCGAATGCAGTAATTATTTTTAGATTTACTGATTCACACTTGTAGGCGCCGCTAGCACACAGAGACGCACATTTCACTTGGCCGAAAGCCTGACCTATCTATCTTCTCCGCTTTTGGGTTGAGAATGGTATGTGTTGCCACTATTTCTGTCATTATTTTTACTTCTTTTAGATAATTTCAAATTTTGGTGTTCAAAGAGTGTTTATAAAAACTTGCCAATGTCTTTCATTATACCTAATTTAAACTCTATAGTTTGAAATTTTGGATCCATTATATTTGTAACTCCCATGCCAATATTACACACTGTTATGGAATTTTGTGTTGCCGAAAATGTTCTTGGTGATTTAGTTGGGCCCACTCCGTAATAGTTTGAAATAACTTGAATGGTTGCATTCTAATGTGTGCATATAATTTCGTTTTTCAAATGTATATAAGATTCTACTGTCTCTGTTGCAACTGTCATCACTCTACCTCTACTCAAAAGACAATTTTCGAGTTTATTCTGTCTGAAACTAAACCCTTCATGACAGTTACTAGGTACCAACTGCATGTATTGAAAATTCCTATACCAAAATTGAAAGCTGTACCTGAGCAGTTTTCCTTGGATTCAATACTAGCGTGGCTCGATACGAAGCCATGGATTCATTTGTATCAACGTTTTCACGCTGTGGTACCTAGCTCAAAAATGTATGGTTTGATATCCATTAACAAGTCTAATTTTTAGCAAAGTTATTATCTCTATTCAAAATAAGGTGTTTCAATATTTCTCTAAACCTGTTGCAATACATATCTAACAGTTCTTCCACTAAGATATTAAAGCAGCTGTACGTATTGGAGTTTGAATATTATGCAACAGTCTAGTGTATTTTTCTTTTTAGTCATACTGATACTTTGCTGTTCATTGTTTCTTGATTGTGATACTAAATCGTCTCCTTTTTTCCAGGTTTTCATAATTTTGAGTAATTTTGTGCCATTTGATTTCATTTGCATCTATCCTGCTTTCTCTTCACTGCTATGGTCATAAATTCTAACAATTTATCGCTTTTAGAAGAATTGCTTCATAACTTCCCTTGTATGCTAACTTTCCTCAACGATAGTTATATCCTCTTGGGAAGCCTCTTTTTCCTCAACTTTGATGTTTTTTATGACAAAACCTGTTGCAGCTAGGGCAAGCAAAATTCTTGGCACGGATTTATCAGCAAAACTATATGTACCACCTTCGGCAGTTGAATTTCCGCCAATATCAGAATCGTATACTGGAGGTAAATTCAGTGGCCGAATTAAACTCCTTTTCTTCTAATTTATTCAACAATGCAGTTAAATTATTCGCAAAACATCTTTTTTATAAAATATTTCCGTATTCATTAAACCTAAAAATGTCCAAAATGATATCTAAAAGCTGTAATAACATTGAGCAGGTTATTTCCTTTCCTGGATTATAACTTAGCTTCACCCCAAAAGTAAGAAGTGAACCGAAGGAAATCGTTTTTCAGCTTCTAATTGTACACTATTCCTTAAAACTCGCTTTGTAATACATTGCTGTTCAAAATAAATATGATATAACAACAACACAGGACGAAGTAAAGATTAATTAGTATAAAATTTAAGGTTAAACTTTCCCTTAAAATCCAGAATTTTGCCTTCGCACCATTTAAAACACGTGTGGTATTAAATGTCTAGATATTATGAACATCTAACATAATTTTTTGTATAGACATCCCCAAACAAAAAAAAAATTAGCAATCTTACTGGCCAGTGCTTGGGACCACCAATTTTCTCGCTTTTTGATGAGAGAAACATATCATGACATACTTCTGGGACTGCATTAATACACAAATGTCCCAGAAATATGTGGATATGTAGTCAAGAATCAGGGAATATAAATTCGATCACACGGTGTGCATTGCGTTTCATGTTCTTCGTCTATTTCTTATAACTTTTAAGGGCGAAAATATATAAAAACATAGAAGTAACGCAATGCTTTTCTCATAAAGCAGCTATAAACACTAGGCAATTCAAGAAAAAAATGAAAAACCAAAGCTATAACTTTCTTAAGAAACTGCCAATTCACTAAACATTCTTTTGGTCAGTTTTGCGCTAACGGTACCTTTTTTAATACATTTATTATTACAAGCTAAATTTTATGGGTTATGTTTTTATAATAATAATTACTATTAAGTTTTATTTCCACATAAGCCTAATCCAATAGGGTACAAAATATTATTTCAAAATTTTCAATAGAAAGAACATTAACATAATAAGATATAAGAATAAGTCTCGGCCATGTAAACAATTGCACGTCGCCTTACATGAAAACCACTGTATGCACAAATATGCGTTTGTAAAGCAAACTAATAGCTACTATATTCACCTTCAAAATAGCAACCTATTATACATTTCAATCTAGCTTTGTTACAACTACAGCTTCCAGAACATTTTCTAAATTTACACTTACAAAATACATTTTCGTAAGTGACATTGGGACACACAATAGTTATGAAGGTTAAGATAAGCACATTATCATTCAACTCCCAACCAAAATTAATTGGTTTGGAAATTTCTGGACTTATCGTAGTTCCACTTTTCCAAATAATTATTTGATACGCAACTCTTACAGCCGTATTCATAGTCGTTCGCCAGCGGCTCGCCGGCGAGTCGCCGGAGTTTCGTTATGAATAGTATGTTGGTGGCACTGTACGTCTATGTCAAATTCGAGGTTATCAGGTTAGGTTTTGTGTCAATTTCTGTCAAAACTGACGCAAAACCTAACCTGCTAACCTCGAATTTGACATAGACGTACAGTGCCGCCAACATACTATTCATAACGAAACTCCGGCGACTCGCCGGTGAACCGCTGGCGCACGACTATGAATACGGCTGTTAAAATGTGTTGGTAAAAAATACTGAGTAGGTGGCAAATTTCTAATATCAAATTTATAACTGTGAAACAGAAATACATATAAATTACAATACAGTGAGCGAAGAATAAATATTCAATTACTTATACACTATTAACTATTACATACAAGCAACTTGGATACATTTGAATAGTTTTTTTTTAAAGTGGAAAAATGTTTGATATATTGCAATGACCCTATACCAATAATATTTGTATGGTTATAATTAATGTAGTAAATAAAAAGAGTCACCACACAATATTTAATGTAGCTCTACCACTTGCTAAAATCAAACTAACTGATTAATTTATTTCGTTGGGTACGCCAAAATTGAGAATTACTCTTACGGTAGTTTGCCCTTTTTCTAATCCAATCATCTGATATACGAACTTCGCTAGCTCAATTATAAAACAGAGACATGAAATTAAAACTCAAAAACTCAGGTCTTGGGTTCCTAAACTTTCCTAGTTAAAATTTTTACGGTACCCCTCTGAACTGTAGGCAGAATGTCTAAAATGTAGGCGTGATGTGCCGTTGTCAAACTGAAATGTCAATTCTATCAAACCAAGTTCGAGTTACCCTCAGCTCGCGTTTGAAATTGATTTATTAACAATTAAATGAACAAATTTTATGGTAAGATTTTGAATACTTGTGCTTTCAAGGAGCGTCTAGGCACTCTTTTGTTTTCCAGATCGTTATTGGTGCATTTTTAAAGAGGACGCTAAAAAACTCGTTTGTTTCTGGGGCTCCACTTGACGATTTTGATTGAAACTCCTGGGCAAATACCTCGCCATCCACAAGAACCTTTATGATTTTTGTGTTCTCCAGGTCGTAATTAAGGTATGCCCAAATTTTCACGCCGATCGCGCGTGTCAAAATTTTACAATCCACTAACCTCACATTTGTAGCATCTCAGGCCCCCTTGTGAAGATCTGGGTGAAGTCTGTACTCCTGGCGGGCTTCTCGGATTGTTGTGGGCTTGGGGCTTGCTGTGTGGTGCTGCTGGAATAAACTTGCCTCCCTATGTCTTCCCACGATGCTGCAAACTGATTCTGCGGAAGCTGGGGTCGTAGCCGTTCTCTGCCGATGATGCCTCGGAACGCAAAAAACTCAAGTGCGTGGAATCTTTTGCCTCCAATGGTTCTGATACACTAACACGTGCTGATCACTATGGTGCTATTTATTTTTATGTAAATTTATGCTTTCTATGAAATTTTAATAATTAAAGATAGAGCAAAAACCAAGCACTTTCACCAATTTATTCAGAACAAAAGCTATCCCCTTTTTGTTACTGACAAAACACTGTCTACAGATTTGAATTGTAGGAAATCAACCAGGTACAAAAACATAACTTATAATCTAATTTAACAAGTTAGATCAGTTAATTACAATCTCTTATGTATTAAAATTATTGTCTTTTGGAATTGTTTATTTCTCAATGTTTTTTAATGCGCCACTCACTTGATTTTTTTACCACACTTAAATGCCCATCGTTTATCACTACACTGACTAAGTTTTTAATCCACCAACATTGTCTAATTTCTTGCTTATTTGAATTCCATCTAATTTCTTGCTATTTCAATCTCTTCAAATCCCCACGTCTTGTATTTTCATGTAATAAATGACTTGCCTGGCTTTTCTATGTTCTTTGCCTTATTCTTCTAGTCATTCTTGTTCTCACCTTTATTAAAAATGTTCATTTGCTATCCATTCTCTAATGACTTTACTTTCTACGCTTCCATTTTTAAGCTGTGTCTAACTTGAACTTTTTGTGCCAATTCTTAATTAATTTAGATTCGGCTTTTAGTTTGTGCAAATCTATTATATTACGATTAAAATTACATTGCTAAACCCAATACACGGAATTTGAGCTTCCATATTTCTGTGCCTATTCAAATATAATCAATGTCATTGGCGAATTATACCAGTGTTATTATGATTTGGCAATTTATATGAATTTTCTCAGATGCTTGCATTATTACAACTCTGTGCTTTAATGATTTAATTTGCTATTTGCTTGTACTGCAATCAGAGCCGATTTGAGGGCTAAATACCATCGCAATATATATCAATAAGGTATATGTATTCATTACAATCACTCTAGAAATTGAAAAATCAAAGCACAGTTGAGGTTAATGACGACAATCTTTAATAAATTTTGACCTTCTCAAAAAATATTCAGCGTACGCCACTGAGCATTTGTTTGAAAGTCTTATAATTATATCTGTCCGGACCTTATAAGTCCAGGCATATTAGACAAATTTTAAGAAAAACCTCAGAAAATATTGTTACGATTTATCTTCTTGGCTATTAAAAATTATACGCCACCTCTTGTTTTAAGCATTTATTTACAGCAATTTAACTTAATAATTTACAAAAACACAAGAACTATTAATACAGAACACAAATTATTTATGCACGAACAGGAACTATTTCTAACAACAAATACACTTTATTTATTTTCACACGACTTAACCACGAATGATTTACCTGGCAAGCTTCGCGCACTTCAAAGCTAGATTCGGACTGTTAATTTCGCTGCGCTTATTTATATCTCGCCGAATGATTCCTTCTGGAAGTTTCGCGATATTACTCGATTATTCCAGCAATGCTGACGTCGCGCGCATTAATCACCGATGTCGTTCTCGAATGATACGGAAAACTGACTCATCTGTCTGCACGCGATCCGCCTCGAAGGTCGTTACAATATAATGTAGTCATGATTTTTGGCAGAAATTTTGCTTAGTGTTCTAGAAGCGACCCCTTAAAAGTCCCTGTGGGGTGACGGCGTCGTAATTTTTCGCAGCAGGAAGCAGAAGAAGAAACCTCGTGTTCATTAGAAAGAATCAGGATAAAGTACCTTATCCGTTCATATTACAGGAAAATGTTATTAGAAATAGTTTTTCAGAATGTAAAAATTATAGCCCACTGCAAAATTTCAGAAATGTAGTACTATTTTTATGAAAAAAGAGTGTGTATGAGATGGAACATTTTTGCAAATCCTTCTAGTAAACACGGTTTCATAAAAGTAACTCGATGTTGCTTTATAATTGATAACATCTTGCGATTCAAATCACATGTAACTAACTGTTTAAAGAAAGCTAGCCGAATCTCAAGTTAATTTACACTCATAGGCACTGTTTATCTACAAAAAGCAAGTCAAGCCTTTTTGAAGCGTTAGTTCTATCCCAATTTGTTTATTGAAGTGAACTTTGTGGTTCTTCTTTGACCAAAGATAAGCAAAGACAGATTCAGAGTCCAGAACTTTTGTATCACATAAACTGTCTGAACTCAATTATTGCTTAAATATAACCAACTGAAGAAAGCTGTTGAGTGCCTGTTTTTATTTTAAAATCATCATTGATAAAAAACCCTCTTACTTATATCCCAGAATCTCGTTCAGAGATGATGTTCATAATATTACTATCCGTTAAAAAGGTACATTACCTCTACCCTTACATAAAACAGCTTTCTTCGAACGAAGTTATAGCTCCCAAATTTATTTCTTTTTTAATTCGTTAATCGCCTGAACTAAGATCAGTGCCTATATGTAAATTTAAATATCGGTACAAAAATTCAATTTCAACTTTTTTTAACGTAATCTACAAAACATTTGTTCTTAGGGTTGCTGTTTGTTGGATAGTATACCTACTCATCTGCACTTACTTTTACTATAACTATTCCTATTATTATTAATTGAACTCCTGTAATACCTGTTTGGTCCTGGTACATTCTTTTGTAAGTGTACTCTCTTTCTCGAAGTTGGTGGGTTGTTCATTATTGTCCCTGGCTTTGCAAGTCAGGGTTACTTTAAACTATTGAAACCTGAAAACAATAACAGTACGTATGACTGACATGGTCATCTGGGTCTGTAGTGATTTTTACCACCGTATCGAATTTCTGTATATTTTTGGTGTTGAATGATTTTTTTTTATTACTTTACAATTATATCAAGGTTTCAGTGAAAGAGCGGTCTTTTAGACTGAAATGAACCCTTGGGGTTTCTGCAACTATTACACTGCAATTAGTTCTGTAATTAATAGTTACGTATTTAATTTTAGTTACAAGAAATAAAGACATTTATTAGTATTACTATTATGTTTCTAAAATTGTGCAGGGGAGTATGATTTTACGTTTTTATCAATGACAGCAATCAATAAAAAACATTTCGGCCATCTTGGCTACTGTCAGGTAGACAACGGTACACAATTTGAACATTTCATTTAGTTGTTTTGAATTGCAATAAAATTTAGTATTAAGCAATTTTATTTTATTTTTTTAGTTTTTGGTTATGTCACCTATACTCAAAAATTACCTTAGCATAAGTAAAAGAATGCATTCTTTCAAATTCCGTAATAAAAAATGGGGATTGCCATTTAAAAAAAGACATCGGTGATGTCATACCTCCTTCGCGGGTCGCCCTGTATATGTAGATTTTATTTGAAAAAAATGGACAAATAAAAATAAAAATTGACGGGTCCCTGCGTTTTTTCCAAAAGTTATTCCTTGAATTTTTAAGGAATTTATCCACTACTTTACGAAAGCACTGTACACCTACTATCATTCTAATCGAGTCCAACGCTCTATTTTTACTAGAACAATTATTGTTTAAAAAAATTTAAAACAGAATTCGAAACCCATTTGGATATAAAAAAGATGAGGCAAATCGTCTTATTTTGGACCCAGAAATTTGTAATCAAGCGATGTTCACATATTTCAGGGACACCCTGTTTGTGTATAATAAGAATGTTCTTGATGGAAAACAAATAGCGCCTACTATTTTCGCAATGTTAGTTTCAGTAAGACCTTAATACACACAAAATACGGAGTTTTACTAAAATGACGGAAAAACTACGCTTAGCATGCGCCCCCACGCCCGGTAGATAGAAAACACCTTTTACCTGGAAGCGCCAAGAAAGTAAAACTTTCAAAGCTATTTTGAGTATTGAAAGTTAACCATTACATGATCAGTACAGTAACATGTCTACCTGGCTCCTATTACTGTGCTAGTCTTGTAATTGTTAACTTTCTAGAAACCTAATGCTGTTTAAGAGACCTGATCACTAGTTTTTTAAGCGATTCTGTAAATAAGTTTTCAAAATCTCAAGGTTGTGAATGAGTTTTATGCTTTAGTTTTACTTTGTTGGCGATTTCAAGTAATATTTTATACATACCATGTCATAAAAGTTATTTTACTGGATTCAGGTGCTTAAAAGTACTCTACCTTACAGCCTTCTACAATATGCTCCATCGTCCAGTAAAATATAACTTTCATGACTTGATAATTATGTAAATAACTATTATTTTCAAGCGTCATAAAAGTGACAACTTATGAGACTTGGCAAATAAAGTAAATGCGTTACTTTTATGCCTAGGTTTAAAAGTGATTACTTTTACGCCGGCGGAGTAAAAGTACTTCAAAACTCGATTAGCTTTCGAATATTTTTAACATTGGTCTTCTTGATTATCAGGAGTGACGTAGACGTCAATTCTCGATAATCGTAATTTTTCAAATACATTGTGTATTTGTATTAGTTCGGGTGTTTGAAACCAAGATTGCATATGCTATTCAGAGTAAAACTGACTTTGTGTGCCTCGCTCAAACTTGTCCGACTCGCTTACGTTCGTCAGTAAAACGAGTCCGGCCTCGCCACTCAAAGTATCACTTTTACTACTAATAACATAATATACTATTCTTATAAATTATCTTTTCTAAATACGTCAAAATATCATCAAGATAAATTTTTCAAAATATAAAATTATGGTCAGCTTATGCTTATCGATCCGTGATACCACAAAGCTACTTAATCTAATACACATGGTTTCATAAGAGTAAGCCGATATTTGTATAATTTTGCATGGATTCACAATTTTACATTTTAACAAACTTTGCTTGGTGGTATTTTGACGTATTTAAAGTAAAAAAGGTACATTACCCGAAAAAAGCTTTTTGAGTGGGTATGAAGACCAATCCAACATTTTGGTATTAAAATGTTCTATTACAGAATTTACAAGGAATATCGCCACGTGTAGTATTTTCGCCATTTTAGTAACACCTTGTATACACTTGTACGTGTTTTAAAATGCATCAGTTTGAAAGTACTCGTATCTTCATCATTTTCTGCACCTTCGTCGCTTACTCTTCGTAACAAAATATGAGAATCGTTACTTTTCCGCAAATTAGATCAGTAAAAGCACTACGATGTAGTTTTCCTGATTCTGAATTATGTTTGTAATAAAAACACTGAACCACTTGGATTCAGGTTACGCATCATATGTCACTTAAATTTATTAAGAGAGACAATACATAAGCTGCTAAAATGGTGTAAAGTTAATGTACTCGTAGTTTTAAGATATCTAACAATACTGCTGGATACATAATTATTTAACATTTTATCATTCAAAACAAAGTTTGTAATATTTCTCTTAGGTAATTTGAATTTCAATTTATATAATTACTGGAATATCTAATTTGAAATTAAATTGAAACAGACTGTATGCTATACTTGCGGTGTTTTACATTCACCTTTGCTGTTTGCTGCATCGAAATAACATTTGTTCTTACTATAACTAATAAACACTATTGGGGTGCTTTTGACTTTAGAAATGATTTTGTTATTATACCTCTATATTTATAATAAGTGAGGTATGTATCACAAGCAAATCCTAAAGTACCATTTACTGAAATTTACGTTTAATCGTAAAATTTAAGTCATGGATAGTCATTTTCTTGCGATCCACTTGAATGGGTGCACCTGTAAATCATTTGAATTTAATTGGTTCAAATAATTAATACTATTATTAGTACTATGAAGTAAAAATTCGTTATAAGATAGTTCCAATGATATGTCTATAGGAAATTCTTTATTTGTAAGTAGGTAAAATTCATTTTTTCATTATTTTATGAGTGCAATGCAGTTCACTTAAATAGGTATTTAATTTTCAGCATTAATTTAATTTAATTATTAAATTATTATGGTGTGCTTAGACTCTTGCCTAAACGGAGAGTTCAAATTTTCTGTTCTTAATTAAAAATTTACTTGTACTCATATTTATCTTTTGATAAGGGGTTATATCATAAACTACCCTCAAAACTAGAATTTGATTTTGTGTTGCATCACTTTACTAAATTTAACTGTGTAGCCAACTGTGTAGCCCCATCTCATGGTAAAGACTAAGCAATCCAGAAACATTTTATCTTTCTATTTCAACATCAACGTGTCATTTGAGTGATTTTATTTTTTGTATTTATTCCTCAGTATTTTAAAAACATTGCTTTCGTAAAGTAGTGGATAAATTCGTTAAAGATTCAAGGAATAACTCTTGGAAAAGACGCTGGGACACGTCGATTTTTAGTTTTATTTGCGCATTTTTTCAAATAAAATCTATACATACAGCGCCAGCGTGATCCGCGTAGGAAGTATGACGTCATCGATATTTTTTTAACGGCAACCCCCTTCTTTATTACATAATTTGAAAGAACACATTTTTTTTACTTACGCTAAGGTAATTTTTGCGTATAGGTCACATGACCAATATTTAAATTTGCAAAATACTAAATTTTATTTTAAGGAGTATGATTTTATGCTTTTATCAATGACAGCAATTAATAAAAAACATGTCGGTCGTCTTAGTTACTATCAGGTAGACAGCGTTGCATAATTTGTACATTTATTTAAATTATCATTGCAATTAAATTTAGTGATTTGCAATTTTTTAACTTTTTTCATAATTTTTTATCATCTGACCTATACTCAAAAATCAACTTAACTTCAGTAAAATCATGCTTTCTTTCAAATTCCGTAATAAAAAAAGACGATTGCTATTTAAAAAAAAAACGTCAATGACGTTACTCCTTAAGTTTTTAAAGAATTTATTCACTACTTTGGGAAAGCACTGAATATAATCTCCACAATCCTTAGAGTAAGAAAAACGTCAGTGCCAATCCATTTCAAAAGACTGAAAATTATCGATAGATGTGTGCTCCTGTAAGTGGAACGTTAATCACCAGAACGCCGGCAAATTGCAGCTTGTTTCTGCATTCACCTGGTGAAACGGGGAATTTAAAATAACGTCGCCAAATTGCGCCCGATTTGGTTGAAATAATGTAAGCACATTTTAATAAGTGCCCGAAGGAGGAAGTAGTAATTACATCCACAGCTACATATTGTGTTAGCGCACGACGCCATTTGAATACAGAACGTTACGAAATTATAGTGGAATGCCATGAAATATAGAACCATAAATGGAGCGCTATGAATGATCTACATGCACAATTTAATTCACATAATGCCGCCGATTGTTAATCTAAATTATTTGCTGTGTTTATCCTGATAGTACGATATCGCTGCTATTGCCAGTTTTCTAAGCCCCCAGTTTCCGCACTTATCCGGAGATAAATCAGTCAGATTACACAGCTGATGAAAACATTGCAGCTCTGCGGTCGAAATACACAATTATGAGTTCTACAAACTCGATTTTGTATGAGATCTAAAAATTGCATGCATTACATACGTCAAAACTATTTTGTCAACAAATATTTATATTGCCCGGAACATAATTTTACATGCAAACAAAAGGTTTAATAGATTCCACGTTCAGGCATTGATAACTTACAGGATGAAGTCAATTAAAACTAGGAGATGATCCTTTGGAGGAAGCAAACAAAATTTAAAAAAAGTTGTTTACAAAGAAAGAAAATTTAATGACCTTAAAAATACTTACCTTGGTGGAATAAAGAAGAAAACATAAAAACAAATACAATGATAAATACGAAGAACAAGACCACAACGTGATAATGAATATTATACATGCAGCAGATAATGCGGTAGGTATGGGGCACAACTAGATGCAAGCAAGTGTTGATGGAAAGGACGTAAGAACTAAGAACTATATTAAATTTCTACTTCAATCAAAATACTGCACTGAAACAGTCTCTTCCGAGACGCTTTCGAAGAAACTCACATTGGAATTAGGATGAACGGTGGTTATTAATAATATTAGATACGCTGATGATATAGTAATTTTGACAAGCCGCCTTAAAGATATTGAATCGTTAACTAAATGTGATGCAAGATTAAGTTTGAATATGCATCCCTTGAAATAAGAATGAATTCAAACTGGGATATCTCGCTGGAAATTTGACAAATGTCTGAGAGAGTTGGATCTGTGTTGAACACAATGATTTACTTCTAAATGCATCTCCATTCCCTTAAAACTACAACTGAGTCGCTATTACATCTTCTCTACAATGCTTTAAGGAGTTGAAGCATGGACAATGTCTAATGTAATGATGGAAAAAATAGAAGCTTTGGAATTGTGGGTCTACCGTAGAACTGAAAATATCTTGGACAGAACGTGCCATGAACTCATTAGCAAAATTGGAAGGCAAGAAGTAACCTTCTTTATTAAAAAAAACATAAACTTGTGTAACTCAGCCACGTTTTGAGGCATAATAGATAAAAATCAAAAATTATTTTCATGTAGTGTAGCTACGTTTATACTTAAAAATCAAACTGACACTTGATTTTTAAGTGACTTATAGTTGCATTCATAAATTAGGAACTATTCTATGGCCATACTAGATGAAAATTTTGAAATTTTTGATCTTACTATATATATTACTCTAAGAAGACGAAGACACTCTTAGTTCCACAACCTACTACAGCAGCTCAGCAGCTAGTTACACTTAATTTTCGCGTATCTCTTCTACTGGAGATGGGATACCACCGTGGTTAATATAACTTTGTTGGCTGTGTGTTTAAAAAGTTCAGTTGAGCTGCACCCAAACCATTCACGCAGATTGCGCAGCCACAACATTTTTCTCCTACACTTCTTCTGCTGTCAATTTTACCTTGCATGATATTTCTTAGAAATTAATATTTTAGCCAAAATTTGATTTTTAATAATTAACTTTGTATCCCGAATCCGGGGCAAGTTGAGCATTGTACCGCCAGATGCAAGCACATAAAGCACCAGCTTCTACACCGCAAGTATTATACATACATACATACATACATACATACAAACATTAGTCAAAAATTTTAAAAATTTCAATTTTTACAGAAACCGTACACAATAGAGCGTTAGTTCAAGAGACAAATTTTCTCTAAAATTTTAAGCTAAATTCAAGAATGTAATAATATACTGGGTGTTCTATTTAAAATAGGAGTTAAAAAAATTGGAAAAGAAACAAAAGAAACCCCTTTTAGAGGTATTCGAGTGGAAAATTGCCTAGCTCACATCAATACATATTAAAAATTTAATAAAATTGTAAGGTTTGAAAAAAATCGTTAGAGCCGTTTTTGAAAAAATAAAAAAAAACTGAAAAATCACAAGAGTAAACACCTACTTCCGGTTATGCGATTTTCCTCAAAAGCTTGCTGTCGCATCTAGATAGTACACAAAACTTATATATGAAGTTTAAACGTCATACCTCTTTTCGTTTTGAGATATTCTGCTCACAAACAGACACACAGACAGACAGACAAACAGCCAGAGCAATAAACAAAAACATGTTTTTTGGGTTCAGGGGACTTTAAAACATGAAGATCTGTTGAAAACTAAATTTCGAATTTTTGGGGTGAATCCAATACTTCTTTTATCGTAAAAGAAAGTAACAAGCAAATGCTCGAAAAAAAATATATTTCGACGCCTATGAATTCGAAACAAGCGAATGTATGACAAAAGTGTATAGAACATTTTTTGTAGAGAATTTACTCTTCTTTAATTTTGACAACTACGTATTTTGCTGAAAAGTTGATACTAATCGAGATATTCACTAATATTAGGAAAAATATAAAAATTTAGACCTTTTTTTAAGCATAGCGGTTAAATCCGGGCCTGTCAACGGGTGCAAAAATAATATATATTTTCTGAGTCCCAACAAAACAGATTAAAATTTATTCCAGCTTGTCCGGAATTACTCCCGCTAACAGCCATTTTAAAAGACTTATCGACTGGCCTATTTTTGTCACCTCATGATGTGGCTTTCAGTTTTCTCTTTTTCATGGTACTCTTGTATTTGGTACATGGTTAATCTATGATATTTTAATAATCCATTGGTAATACTACATCAAACTCTTCTATGTTTTTGATATATTTTTGTTTTTATGTCCAAGCTTCCTGATGTAGCATCATAACATTCGTATCCGTAAGTTAATGTTAATGTTTCGATTGTAGAGAATCTTTCTCATTTTATTAAAATGTTTTCGAGAGGTCACAATTCGACTTCTGATTTTTTTTGGTTTTGTTGCTGTTGTCTGTTATACAAGCTCCTATGTGTATAGCATATACTCATTCAATTTGGGTGTTGTCAACTACAAGATTAGCTCTGATGTTCTGAGTGTTTATTGCCACGAGTTTGGTTTTTTAACATTAACTTTTCTACCATAATTGTTACAATAGATATTGAGACGTTGTATAAGATGTTTTAGTTCTTTTAAAGTTGCCGGTACTAGTACCGTATTGTCGACATATTTGGTATTATTAATGATCTCTCCATTTATTGTTAGGCTTACACATACGATTGGTAGTAACTTCCTGTCAGATGGTTTCAGTATATACATTAAATAAGGAAGATCATAGGACACACCCTGACGAATTTAAATTTTCTCTGTCAAGTTATCTTCAACCTTCACCCTTGCCTTTTGATTAGAGTACAAGCTACATATAATAGGGATGCTCTTACTGTCTCTATTTTTGCTCATAGGAAAGTGTTCATATCGTACATTGTCAAAGGCCCTTTCAAAGTTAATGAAATATTTTCTAATTCATGTATAGAACTCTTTGAGACAGCACATTTATTTCAAATAAAGCTCCTTAGGTTCCCAACCCTCTTCTAAATCCCATTTTAGTATCACTAATATATTCTTCTAATTTTCTGAAGATTATGTTGTGTATTATTTTTAGGAACAGTTTAATTGTATGATTTATAAGGGTCACTCCAAGGGTTAACTGGAGTCGTTCTCTAGGTAGGTATTACTCCGATTTTTTATATGATGTTAAATAGGTCTAAAACGATTTTAATAGATTCACCATTCAATAAGCTTGAGGTTATACAGGGATTTCGTTAGGTTCACTACTTTTCCCATGGTTGATCTATTTGACTGCATTTTCTATTTGTTCTTTGTTTATATCAGGCCCTCCGTACTCTGTGTATTCATTTGAAACTATTTCTATTCCAATTCTCAAAAACATGTGTTATGCATTCTGCCCATCTCATTTTTTGTTGTAAATCTCTTATGAAAATCCTTCAGTTGCCTAGTATGTTTTAATTCTTTCACGCCCTACGATTTCCGTAATATTCTTGTGGATGTTGAAGGAGTCACTTTTTTCCAGTTTTTCCACTTCTTGACACTGTTCCCTGAACCAATTTTCTGTAGTTTATTTTATTTCATTTCTTATCAATTATCTTATATTTGATTGAAATACACCGTGACACTCTGTTCTGTAGATTATAAAATGCTTTTTACTGTGTAGCTTGGAATCAGTTACAAAAAATTCTCATCAATTAAAAGTCTTAAATTATTTGGTTTACCTAACCAATAGTCTATGAATCCAAATCGGAAAGTGTAAAAATATACATGTTCGCCAAAGGTGTATTCTTTCGTGAGATCTATTGAATATAATATATGGTCAGCTAAAAATGAGGACAAAACCTGAGAGCTTGAATCGGAATTTCTGTAAAAGGAAAAAGATTTCTAATCTGTGCTACGCAGATGACATCACCTTAATTGTAACAAGTGCAAAAGAATTTACAGCATTAATTGAAGTAGTTGAAACTATCTAGAAATGAATATTATTGAGAGTAAATTGATGATGGTCGACCGCTCAAACACTCTCCAGAGCTAGCAGTTGCTGTAACTGTCTTAGAAACTGTCACGTAACTTTCGTATTTGAGATCATACGTCAGTTGCAATGGAGACTGTGAAACAGAAATTAGAAGAAGCATAGGTCCAGAAGAAAGCGCAATGAATAAAGAATAATCGCTGAACATTAAACGAGACAAAACAGAAATTTCTTCGCTCTTTAATATTCACCACATCTTTATAGGGCTTGAAAACATAAACGCTCCAACCGGAACGGAAAGGGAGACGTGGTGCTGGAAGTATATGCTTCCCATACCATACACAGCATATCACACCAATGCGTCCATCCTTTTAAAACTTGACATCCGCAGCAGACTGTATGCAATTTGTTTACAACTTATCCTGCAGTTCATTAGACCTATTCCTCTTCGCGATCAGGCTAGTCCAATCACTTCAGATTTTTTTATACTGAATGAAACATTCTTTTTGTACCTATTTTTCATCACTTTAAAGCTTAAACAAAACACAAGTAATTTTTAATTCCTGAACATAAACTGTGAGCTAAGCTCTGCTTGCCTTCAAGGCCCCATTGGTGCCAGATCGAAGTGGCTCCTTATCTTTTCGACAGTGCAGCGGAGGCCAGCGGCAAAAAGTAGGTCAAAAACTAAGGCTATTTTAAGATTCAATAGCAGCCACGTCAGCGAAAGCACTCGAACAATCTGGCTCCAGCTGATAGCACGGAGCTTTAGTTATTGATATGGATGTTTACACCTATGGCACAGCCGGTGTGTTTATTGCGTGCAGATGTAAAAACTTGGCGTCTCGGAATTTTATTCGTAGGCAAGATCGCACGGTCGGGTGATTTGTACATGGTCCGGCAATTGGATTGAATGGTTTTTGATAGCTTAATATGGATACATCATTGATGTGACGTTTTACATACTAGAATCAACTGGCCTGTTAATCAACAAGTATTCGCAGCGAATTCATATATTTTGAACGAATGAATTGTGCTAACACAGAGACGTTTTCGTAATTTTTTCTTTGGGGGTTTTTAAATTCTAAAGTTTACCAGACACTTCCTCAAATAGTTCAAAAGCTGAAAAATACAATTCTGGAAGAAGTAGGCTTATGAAATGCTAACGAAAATGTATTCCGCGCGTTATATTAAATTTCCAAAGCAGAATGTAGCAATGCATTAAACCGAGTGGTGGACCTCTTACAAATGTGATATTTGGACGCGACTATAGCGGTTGTAAATTTTACTTAATATAGTTTAAATTTCCTTCAAAATTGGTTCAGATACTTTATACGTTTCCATACAGCAAGCTATGAAAAACTGTCTAATTCGATTGCCAGACCGAATATTAATCAATTAGGTCCCTCGTTGCATTCACTCGAAGAAACTCTTGAAATAATACAGTTAGGTAGACCTGATAATATACTATTATACCGACGGGGCCATGATTTTAACAGGTGTCTAAAAATAAAACGGGTCAAGAGTCCTTTGAAGCATTTTTCTAGCGCATGTCCTGCTTAACATGTTACATATAGCTGAACAACGAACCGCGGTTAAACGTCAAAATAAGGTTTGGTTTTCATTCGATGGGCAACAAACACAGTTTCATCATAAATGGGTTATGACATTTCTGACTCCTATGACGCTTCATCACAAACTGGAGGTTAAACTTAACAGCTCCAAGTGCTGCAAGCAATTTTGTTCACTGATGCTAACTTTTGCCAATCCATATGGGAAATATATAAATCTCGGACTGTGAACAATTTGTTTATAGAATTAATCCACATAAATTTTTAAATCAATCAACTTTTTCGTTTAAACCAGAGAAACATGTTCATACAAATGTGAATACTGAAAACATTCTAACGACTTAACGACTCTTCAGCAATAATTGTAGGTGTGTGTGTATAAACAGGATATGAGCAGCCTAATTCTCTCTGTTCAGATTATTATAACACAAACAGGTAAACTGTATATCCACTATACAGTTAATTTTGTCTACCATAAAAATAAAAGAAAACATTCATGTGTTCATACTTCAACATAACAGCGAAACTAGTATTTTCAATGTACTTATAACAGTTAATTATAGTGTAAGTTACTAAAAACACAATTATATATATCTTAGATTCGGTTTTTGTAAAACAAAAGTTCTGCATAAGAAATACAGTCGCCACAGCGATATATTTTTGCAATATAATTTAGTAAATTCTGTCAATTCTGGTTTGCAATGAACTTTTTTTCAGAACAATAACGGGGTAATAAAAATTCTGCTTTTAAATAACTGCCTCTATAATAAGACAACAATTATTTTAGACAGAATATGGAGCAAACTAGATAAGAGTCTAAAATTTTACTAAAACAACGCTTAGTTCCGCTCCTCTCACTTTCCATACAGGTCATTACAACAATTATCATTTTTTAATTGACGAAGATGCTTATCGCGTTCAAGTACACGTGGATAACCACTACATATATAAGTTTCCTTGTAACCTAGATTATTATAATTTTTATCAATCCAACACAGATAACTTTAAGCTACATTCGTAAGATCTATATCTCACCATAGATACGATTCAGTAACGCCTAGGAATCCGAATAACGATGTCTTCGGTTTTCGTACGAGTTCGCACCAGTAATTGGCACGCTTGGTTATGAGAGCAAAACTGAAATTGATAGAATGTGTAATTCCAAAAACTCCAGTCGGAGTTATTTATTTATTTAGTTATGTAACAGGCTCATACTGCAGCTGACAGTGAATATTAGAACTATAACGACGTTTTTACAGCTTTGCACGTTGGAATTCAATTTTAGACAGCGAATAATTCTTGGGGAATGGACAGATTGCCTCAATAGAGAAAAAATTCAGTAATCATATTTAATTTATTAGGCAAGCACGGACGACTCACATAGAAACTTTGAGTAACGACTATACCGGGTGTAACAGGATCATGGTACACCCCCGTATCTCCGTTAGTTTTAAAGGTAATTTATTGAAATTTGGTATATCCCATATACATAATAAGCGGCACTTTTTGACCTGCAAATGATTTTTTTTTCACTTCCGGTTTCGCCGGAAGTGATACCAACTTTCGATTTTTAAATAGAACACCCTGTATATTATTACATTTCTGAAATCTGCATAATTTTCTGAATCCAATGATACCACATAAGTGACATTTCAAACGTCAAAAATTTTTTTAATTTAATTTTTAGTTTTCCATTTAAGTGTGCCATGATGGTTCCGATTTATTCCAATTGATCCATTTAATGCTAGAAAAATCGAAATCCCGTCAAAAATACTAAATTGCGTTTTTTATGAGCAAATAAAGTTCACCGTAATCAATTTTGGGGTAAAACTCAATTTTTTCAAATGGAACCATATTGGTACCGTGGTACCATTTATTAGTACTATTAATAAGGAATTTATTCATACATGGTAATTAAATGTGCGATAAATACAATCAAAATTACAGCTAAAAGAAAATAAGAAAATACAATTATTTTGGTCTAATTTAGTGTTAAGACTAAGGAGGCTTTGAAAACAATGAAATTGTTTATTCAGACTGTCAAATAAATACTTGTTGGTTTATCGGTGTTTCTATTGTGTATTGGAAGAGTCTTTACATTTGTTGTTATTTTTGTTCAAAATGCCGCACATTTATACAAAGGATGAAAGAGTGGACATGTTAATTATTTATGGGGAATGTAGAAAAAATGGCCTTGCGGCTAGAAACCTTTATGCCGACCGATATCCTGATAGACAATGTCCAGCGAGAAATTATTTTAATCGTCTTGAAAATCAATTCCGAAGAGAGCCTAACCATGATCCCGATCCCGAAGAAAACGTTATCATTGACGAAGGAACGGAAATTAATGTTTTAGCTCGAATAGAAGTTGATAAGACTGTTTCTTTAAGGCAAATTGGGTTTGATTTGGAAATTAGTCACCAAACGGTAAGCCGAATCTTGCACAAACACAATTATAAATCCTTCAAATATCAATTGCACCAGCACCTGTACGAAAATGATTATGAACGTAGGATGGAATATTGCAATTGGATCTTGCAGAATAATGTGCAGCCAAACAATGCTTTTTTGGGAAGGATTTTATTTTCGGACGAGTGTAGGTTTACAAATATGGGATTATTTAACCGACAAAATACAAGGTATTGGTCACAAGTAAATCAACATTTATTGCGGCAGGGTAATTTTCAAGTGCGGTTCGGTTTCAATGTTTGGCTTGGAATAGTCGGTCGTAGAGTCATTGGTCCAATAATATTTGAAGGAGCCTTGACTGGAGCTAGATACTTAGGATTTCTGCAAAATGAAATTGAGGACAGGTTAGCTGAATTACCTATCCATTTACGACAGGGAATGTATTTCCAACAAGATGGAGCTCCTCCCCATAATTCAAGAATAGTAATTGATTACCTTCAACAAGCATTCGAAGAAAACGTAATTTCGACGAATGGTCCTGTGCGATGGCCTCCAAGGTCACCTGATTTGACACCTCTTGATTTCTTTGTTTGGGGCCATTTGAAAAACATTGTTTATGCAACCCCCGTTACAACCCTCGAAGATCTGGAGTTGCGAGTAAGACGCGCAATTAATAGAATAACGGCCCAGCAATTATCGAACGTTCTTCAAGAAACAGCTACGAGAGTTCAGAAGTGCGTTGACGTTAATGGACAGCATTTCGAACAATTGTTGTAATGTTTTGTGTTAATTTTTTGTATTTCAAGTTGTATTTTTTGTATTTTCTTATTTTCTTTTAGTTGTAATTTTGTTTGTATTTATCGCACATTTAATTACCATGTATGAATAAATTCCTTATTAATAGTACTAATAAATGGTACCACGGTACCAATATGGTTCCATTTGAAAAAATTGAGTTTTACCCCAAAATTGATTACGGTGAACTTTATTTGCTCATAAAAAACGCAATTTAGTATTTTTGACGGGATTTCGATTTTTCTAGCATTAAATGGATCAATTGGAATAAATCGGAACCATCATGGCACACTTAAATGGAAAACTAAAAATTAAATTAAAAAAATTTTTGACGTTTGAAATGTCACTTATGTGGTATCATTGGATTCAGAAAATTATGCAGATTTCAGAAATGTAATAATATACAGGGTGTTCTATTTAAAAATCGAAAGTTGGTATCACTTCCGGCGAAACCGGAAGTGAAAAAAAAATCATTTGCAGGTCAAAAAGTGCCGCTTATTATGTATATGTGATATACCAAATTTCAATAAATTACCTTTAAAACTAACGGAGATACGGGGGTGTACCATGATCCTGTTACACCCGGTATATACTTGTTAGTTTTAGTTTTAATTAATATTTTTTGTTTGTTTGTAGCGTATATTTAAAGATTAGGATTCGCGTTTTAGTTTAAATATATTTTTGTAGTGGACTGTATTCTACTAGTTATGTCACTCCTGTATTCTAACATCTGGTCCACTTTCTTAGAAATCCTAAAATCTTAGAGCCCTCTGGTTCAACCCCGAAAAATGTCATTCGTTCCTAAAAGCAATTAGTCTCCACCCGTCGAAGAGTGAACAGCTCTTGCTTGTTGTCGCCGGCTAATTCAATTTTGTGCACATACATTGTTCTCATTGTGAAATACGTGCATATCCTGTACTGGGTGTTCAAACCCACCCCCCACCCCCTTCAGCTTTATGAAACCACTCACTTCCGAACCCTATATGCACCTGTAGGTACCTAGGAAGAATTAAAGGTCAGTGACGCAATTTTGTTTGTGTATAGTCCACTTGTCGTTTAGTTGTATCGTCGCGTCGTAATTAATCATTCAGTGCTCATCGAATTTGTTTTATTTATGTGATAGCACGTTAAATATTTTTTTAATCTCGCTCTCTCTCTCTTTCATGGCGTTTTTGTGGGTAACGGGAACCGACTCTGTTTTCGATGAAAGCTCAAGAGTCGTCCTTTAAAAATTCAAAATCAATTGCTGGTAGAAAAGTAGTTTGTTAAAAGGCAGTTACTGACCGCTAAATGGTACACCAAAAAATGCAAAATTGTGTACTTCCTTAATTTAACCCTAGTACCAATAGTACAAATAACAGATCTTTGCATCAATTCGAAGCTGTCAATTCTTCTTAGCTTTGATATTTACAACTATTGATTTCTAGTTTATTCTAGCTTTTATTACATCACAACCAATCTGAACATCAACTCGGCGTAATGTACCTATACTTCTCTATTACCTATAATAACAGCTTCAGATTTTAAACTCAATACATTTTTACGAATCGTTGCAGCCTAAACAGCCACAGAAACCAATTTTAGCTGGCCTCCCATATTTATTTAACTTTTCAAGCGGCAAATTTCGATTAGCACGGTCGCACACCCTGGTAAAATTGGAGAAGATGCCCTGAGGGCATCCACGGCTTTCAATATTCCGCAATCAATTCACTAAGTCCTGGTACTGAGGTAATAGGCAATTCCCGGTGTGTGTTAACTTTGATGTGACAATAATGGTTTCGGGGGACTTCTTGCGAGATATTCTGACTTTCTATTGGTACTCGCCCGCATTATATTCATTCGCGCATTGTTAGAAAAAGCCGTCGACATAGACGAAGTACAAGCGTGACATGAAAGAGAATTGATACCTTCAAAGTTTCGGGATACTTTATAAATGTTGTAGAAACAATCCAGTTTTAAAGTAGACCTGTAAATGTAAATCCTCGACGTCAGGCGTTTATTATCCCTATCGCCACTTGTTGGATTACCGGAATGGTTTGCGGTATTTTAAATTATTTTATTCACAACCATACAAACAAGTAATAAGGTAATTACTGTATTTTAAAAAGTTTGAAAATTAGCCACTACCCACCCTGGGCGGGAAGTAGATTATCATGATGGCGGGTGGAAATTAGTCCATTGCCGAACGCTGTCACAGATTTTCGCCGCGTTGTATGATTATAAATTTTAAGTAAATTTTGAAGAACTGTCAAATATTTTTTTCTAATTTTTGTTTAGAATAATGGTTCTGAATAAAATACCATATATACCACGGTGAAAAGTTTCATTCCCGTCTCGAGACAAAGTTAACCTTGACGCTTCGCGTGTCGGATAACTACTTAATCTCTCAATAGTAATGTAAAACTTTCCACCCCGGTATGTAATATACTATTGTTTTGCAAATTTTTATTACCATAAACTAATGTAATATCGGTGTTTTAGAATCACATATTATGTTCTAATACCTAGCATCAATAGCTAATTAATGGATTTCACAAAGTAGATGTTATGGTTAGTTCATAAGAAATCCAGTTAGATGAAAGGATTAAAACATATTTTAATATAAGTGATGCATGCATTAAATATTTCTGACTCTAAACCAGAAATAAACTGTGAATGGTTCTGTTACAGATGAAAATTAATTTACTGCCTGCACCAGAAGTCAAGAATGCGGGTTTCCTAAACTAATACACCTGGTGTTTATTTACGATAGTCGACTTGGTGCGTACAAAAAATACTTGTCAGTACTGGGTCTGGCGCCACCTTGTTGTTTTCATTGATAAAGTTCTAACAAAGAAAAGCATTTCATAGGGCTTCGGCTACTGTGCGTACTCGACACACGCAGTGGACCTACTTTGCCGTTGTATTCGCGCAATGAGTTCACAGGAACTTCTGAAAATGTGGACTGCATTTCGCTTCACCAGAAATCAAACAGTATTATCGAATGCGGTTATATTAAACACACTCAAGGTTACAGGAAAGTCTCGGATTCATATCAAGTAAGTCTTTAACCTTAGCTTACCCGAATGCGGGGCGTCACTTCGTCTACACCCTACAGCCAAGCTTCCAAATAGCGATTAGCGCACCCAGACCCAGACATGAGTCCAAAATGATTGTCACTACACTTAGCTGTCGTAATTAACGGATTGATATGAAATACGAGGGACCAGGACTCCAACTCGGGCTGTAGTTTCTTAGCATCTGCTAACGAGAGGAATCAGCCATGTTTCGGGATTCGAGCGAAGAAGTGGGTTGGCAGCGGTCACTCCAAGCTCAATGGAAGCCTGAAGAGTTGGCGGTTAGCAAACAAAAACTACCAGCAAGAACCTTGACTCAACTTCGGGTTTGACAACGACTGGCGTAGCACTTGCAACTTGAAGCGCCGCTGAGAAATTCGGTGCCATGCTGGTGATTTCCGATATAAATAGAATTTTGAAGTTCTACGGTACCTAAATGTAACGTGAACTAAACTACAAGTATTATTGACCTTGGGAAGCTTTTATTTATCCCGTAATAAAACCGTCGACTTCAAAAATGCGTAAACAGAACGTTTCCACACTGCTAACACATCGCACTCTTGAGACGGCTAAAAGGCACACGTGTTGATTAAAAGACTAGAGATAAACCGCTGAGTTACTGGAACGTTGAATACTTCTATAGATGTCGACCTATACCAGAGTCTATTTTTTAGAAATCATATTGGTCTTTGTCCTTAAGTTTTTACTTAGAGTACCAAAAGGAGTAAGGAGTAGTATGTTTCTCATGACGCATCCAACACACTTATATTACTTACACTTTAGAATTTTTTATTTTTGTTAGTAACTCTGTGTACCCTATAGATATGAAGCACTTCGTTTAGGCAACATTTATGATAGATGGCTAAACACGGAAGAAATATTAATACGAGATCTTACCATAGAGAAACATATCCTTCTTCTTATTCCTTTGCCTAGGATTTGTTTCTGTTTGCTTGGCCTCTACATCATAATCATAACTCTATAATAAAGCAGAACACTTCCCAAGGTCAAACATGCATGCGCGTGGTCTATGTGTAGTTCGATTGTGGGCGTGGTCTTGATATTAGCAGCGTTGCCAGACCTGGTACAATTCTACGAATCTGGTACATTTTGAAACCGTTTCTACAAATTTATTTCGTACAGTGTACATCTGGCAACAGGGCTAAAATCGTCGTGTTGACAGCTGGCCTTTAGTTTACGAAGAAGGAAACCCTCATTTCTGTTGTAGAAAAGTGAGTATTCGTTATTATATTTTCCATTTTAATTTTGTGTGCTTTTGTGTGACATAACCTAAGATTTGCATGGAAATTTTATCTGGCAGAAACAGAGGCAATCAATGCGTTTCGCACTGCACAATTTTCATTATTATCAATCCTATTAACGACGTAATTTTACAGTACATACATTATAATTACAGATACCTTCCTTAAAGGAGAAATTGGTGGAAAAAGAAAAGCAGCTAAATGAAATGAAACAAGAATTCCTCGACAGTAGACAAGTCTTGCCTGAAAACTGGAACGAAGCTGTAAGTGAAGCCAAAAAGCAATACGAAGCGATGGATAGCGCGCTAGAGGTGAATTTATTAAAAGGGACGCTGTAAAATACCTTTATTAACTAGTGCGATTTCAGATTCTACATAGTATACAAACTGTAGTTCAACAGTGCCCACCGCTAGCCAAGCTGCAGAGAGATTTAGAAGAAACAAGCATTCAGAGCGCATCGTCGATGCACATAGCTGCCCCATCCGACGGCATTGCTGAATTCCGTTAACAACTTAGAGATTCATTCACCCATAAATAGTACTGCCTAAGTTACGTACTAAAGCGTGTGTTTAGTTATCACGAGTACGTTGTGAACCAACACTTATTACATTCAGTTGCTCTCCGAAAAACTGATGTCTTCCGAGCTTTAGCATTCAGTACGAACGAGTTATTTATCAGGTTGTTGCTGCGGAGGAGAACATCGTTGCCATAGTCGAGCGCAGTTCCAGCGCATCTCGTACTGCCAAACCAGCAGATGGACAAACAAATGCCCAGTAGGAAATGCTCTCTCTTTTAAAGTGGATGTTCAAATGATTGAGAGGAATCATCGTGAAATGACAAAGAGGAGTTTCTAACGTGCAGAAAGATAAAACGTAATCTGAAGTTAAGTTATATCAATTTGGAATTACTTCATATGGCAAAAAGCAATAACTCTGTGTATATTAATGAATCTCTCTCATCATTAAATCGACAGCTGTTTGCGACAGCTAGAGATTATAAAAAAGAGAAGAATATTAAATATCTTTGGTCTAAAAATGGCAGAATTTATATGAGGGCAAAAGATAATAGTAAAATAGCCAAAATTAAAAATGTTCTTTGAATGTTTGAATAAAATTGATTTAAGAAACATTTTATATATTTCTATCCATAATTCTATAAAATTATATGGAAAATATTTTCTTTTGCATTTTTTAGAACACAAAGTAAATCCTGTTTTATTTTTAGTTGTATTTCTATACAGTTTGTGGTTTACTTTCAGTTATTTTGGTTGCTTCGCAAATATAACTTCATTTAGATTTTTGTCAATCTTTCTGCTATTAAGTTTATTGCTATGTTGCTGCAAATGTCTTTATGGTAATATATTTAGTTTTATTTCTATTAATAAAATATTCATTTTTATGAGTTATCGTATAAAGTTTGTTTATAGTAATAATTCTGAGGTTCATCAGTATCTGCTGATGTTGATTAATTGCTTCATCGATTTACAAATTTACAATCTCCTATTATTCCTACAGCAAGTTGTAGTATAGCTATTGAACAGTTGTGGATCAAAATTATTTAAAAAAATTCAACGGTTGTCATAGGAACAGTTTATCGAAAACAGGAGTTTGGATGCGCTGACTTCATTGATACCTTGGAGGACTCCTTTTAACTTATTGCACATATGACGGACGAGATAGTGTGTCTGGGTGATTTTAACATAGATATGTTATCTATAAATGATAAAAGTACTGAAAAATGATAAAAACAGCTCTTCATTACTGGACCTTATTTTGGTAAACGATAAAAAATGTATAGTCAATTACGGTGCGACTGATGTACATGGATTATCCGAACATTGTTTGGTTTATTGTGACTACCCTATTAAATGTAAATTGCATCGCAAAAGTTTTTTTGTATACTTACAGAGATTTTGCTAATTTTGATTATGAGGAGGTCTATAACGACCTTCAGTCTCTTCCATGGCACAATTTAATAAATTTAATCATAGACAGTGCGGACAGTAAAAGAATTCAGCATATGCAAAATACATGCCTGAGGTTTATTCATGGTATTAGAAAATTTTATCACATAACACATAAACTTAACGAAATTAAATGGTTAAATATGCACAATCGCAGAATACTTCATTCAGCCACATTGTTTCATAAAATTATCTCAAATAAAGTACCCTCTTATTTACTTAATAAAATTGAATTTAGATGTGATGTTCATAGTGTTAATATGCGAAATAGAAATTTAATTACGCCTCCATATCACAAAACTGCAATGTATGAGCGATCCTTTTCTTACGATATAGCTTATTTATACAATTCTTTGCCGGAGTATCTCAAAACCTGTTCACCTGAGAAATTTAACTCTAATCTATTTAAAATTCTATTTAATCACCAAATCGGTGCAGCATAATCACTCTCTTACATACAGTGTGTCCCAGGATTGATGTTACAAGAAGTGAGATGTACTAAAAATTTTTGAATTTTATTTTAAGGTTCTGGGATTCGGTCCTGCTTGATTTGAAAAGAATTTTAAGAATATTTTAATTTTTTTAAAAACAAGTAGGCCTTGACAGGGAAGCAAAAACTATTTTATTTTCAGGTAAACTACCCTTTTTGTTTATGATAGGGCAAAATTCTATTAAGGAAAGTTGTTTATAATGATAAATTATGGCGCTATACAAAATTTCAGAAAGATCTGTCGAATTAGTAAAAGCCGTTTTTTTTTAAATTATTTTATTTTATTTTCAGGTAAACTACCTTTTTTGTTCATGATACGGCAAAATTGTTTGAAGAAAAGTTGTTCAGAATGCGAAATTATGGCCCTATACAAAATTTCAGAAAGATCTGTTGACTTAGATTTAACCGTAATTTTTAATAAATGCAATTTTGTTTAATCCAAAAAATAACGTTTTAATCTAAGTCGACAGATCCTTCTGAAATTTTGTATAGGGTTATAATTTGTCATTCTAAACAACTTTTATTACTAAAATGGGTAGTTTACCTGAAATTAACATACAATTATTTCAAAAATAACGGTTTTTTATAAGTCGGCAGATCTTTCTGAAATTTTGTATCGGGCCATAATTTATCATTCTAAACAATTTTTCTTAATAAAATTTTGCCGTATCATGAACACAAAGGGTACTTTACCTGAAAATAAAATAGTTTTCGCTTTCCTGTCAAGGCCTACTTGTTTTTCAAAAACTGAAAATATTCTTAAAATTCTTTTCAAACCAAGCAGGACCGAGTCCCAGAACCTTAAAATAAAATTCAAAATTTTTTAGACCATCTCACCTCTTGTAACATCAATCCTGGGACACACTGTATATGTTTAACATTACAATATTATTGCTCTACAGTTAGTGTCGTTAATTATTTAATATTTGTTATCTAAGTGGAAAAGCAGATGCTATTTTAAATAGTAATCTGAATTTGCCCTTTTGGTGGTGAAATGGGGGTTGTCGAAATTAAGTGTCTTTATTGCGCAAAGGACATTGGCATAGATGACCTAAATGTTCTAAAATGTTCAGGTGTACAAAAAAAAGGATGAAGAATTTAAATTAGATCATAACCATGGCTACTACTACCAGATACAAATGCAACTCGCTATTACTGGAGTTAATTACTGTGATTTTGTGGTATGGAGTAGTAAACATTTTTATTTGTTCCTCACTTGTAAACATCAATTTATCAAGTCACTGTACTCACCTTGAAAATGTTTCTTAACTGGCTAGCCAGTAAATTTTTTACTGGCTAGACAGTTATATTTTACAAGCGTGCTCATAGATAAATGATAGCGTGCAAAGCCAGAGTTGTCTTCCTTAGTATGTGTCATATTGATTAATTTAGTTGCTTGTCAGTTTGACATTTTGAATAAATGGTGAATTTCTAGTTATTTACAAGTGAGGAACAAATAAAACATTCAACAATACACGCCAGGTAACCATTTACTGGTTCAAGGATATGACAGGCTCGCCTAACGGCTCGCCAGTCATCCCAATCCTATCGCCAGTAAAACCTGTTTTACCTGGCTTGTAATGTTAAATACTATTTCCGTGAAAGAATACATTTCAATGAGGTATTTTGGGAAAAAGAAAGCGCTATTGCTATGAAGTTTTTTAACAATGTGATGATGCCAGAACTTCTCGGTAGGGCATCCAATCCCGGGATCCCAAAATGTCGGTATCTCGGGATCCCTAATTTTTTTATCCGGTATTTCAATCCCGGTATTTTTCCCCAATGCCGGAATTTTCGATATTTTTGGGATTGCTTTTGTGTGCACTGCGTCGCAGTTCGCAGAGTCTGCGAGTCGCCTTACCCGGCCTGGCCGGCGCCAGACATGGAGCAACATGTTGATAGATAATAATTAGTATGGTTCAGGGTAGTAGCAGTTAGCAGATGTGTCCATAAACGGCGTAAACTGTGTTCAGTTGTGTTGTCACTGTTGCTTGCATATTTACCTATTATACACCTACAAGCCTATGATATATATGGATAATACTAGAAATACCGGTTCTGAAAACAGGAAATCCCGGTATTGAACACCGGAAATCCCGGTATTGAATACTGGAAATACCGGTACTGAAAACAGGGAATCCCGGTTTGAACACCGGCAATCCTGGTATTGAATACCGGGATCCAGATAGAATTACTTCAATACCGAAATCCCGGGATTGAAAATTCAGTTGGGTATTGGATGCCCTACTTCTCGGTAAATATTTCACAAATAAAGCAGTTAAGGATGCTGCAGCTAATACTGATTGGAATGTATTCAAAGAGTCGTTAAATGTTAATAATGGTACAAATTTAATGTTTTGTAATAAAAGTAGTAGTACGGAAACAAGGACCACTGCTCTCGTAGCCACGCAAACTAAAGATAACAGTATATATTGTTTGTGTAAGGGTCCTGATAATGGAACGCCTATGATTGCTTGCTGTAATTTGCACTGTTCCGTGGAATGGTTTTATCTGATTTTTATTGGCTTAACATCTGTACCTAATACTGAATGGCATTGCCCTTTATGTAGTATAAGTGAAAGTAATAGTATTTTGTATTATATTGGTATTGGAATATAAAATAAAAGCAAATAAATATTTGATCGATTTATTTATTATCACTTTAATTGCAGTACTGTAAAATAAGTAAATACAAACATCATGTTTTTAAAAGCACGACCGCTGAGATGTGAGAAACGCAGGTCTATTTTTAAATAAGTAACCGAATGCGCCAAGTAGCTGCTATAGAACATTGCAGTTTAAATTGAAATTAAATGAATTAATAACAGATTCATCCATTTTCAAGTATTCTATAATGTATATTGGTTATTTATATTTATACAGTACAGTAAACATTGCGCTTCCATACTTTGACCAAAATTATTTAAAAAGATATTTTTGTCAACTACACGGAAAAATTGCATGTTTAACACATTGGAAAATTCCATGCTCACGTAAAACTTTTACATTTGCTGGAAAACTCTCACTTTTCTTAACTTGTAGAGCAATCTACTATTAATTCACTAGCGATTTAAGAAGAAAATTAACTCGCTAGCATATAAACATTATAAACAGTTACTTATGGTTGCTATTATAAAGATAATAATAATAATGCCAGTTTAAAATGCCAAAGAAATAATAATTAATCGAGTTATTTAACAATATCAGTAACGGCGTAACTGGAGACTTGAGTTACCGCATTTATATTTTTATGGCGCTCAACGGCTTAAACCTGAAAAGAAACACAGATTGCAGGCAGCTGAAAATTATTTCGGTGGAGCAAATAATTCTCACATATAATCTCATAAGTCACAAGAGCATTAATTCTTTCCGGATTTTTTTTTTTGACTGCGTTCCAACAACGTCATATTAATTAAGACACCTTCCAGGGGCAAGCGTTTCCTTTACAGAGACTTTCCATTTGAAAATATATTTTTTGGAACTTTTCCTTACTGCCAATCTCTAGCGTGATTTTAAAACTTTCTTTAGTGCAACAATAGTATATTGTATGTTAAGAGCTGAAAGTGCATTCTTGCCGCTTGCGCATGAATATTGCTGGTTGAGACGAAGTCGAAACCAGCAATCATGCAAAAGCGGCAAGCGCACTTTTAGCTCGAAATATACATACTATTTTTTCGACGACTGAGCATATTATTAAAGGAAAATATCAAATTTCGTTTTATCGCAAAAATTAATTGACAATCAAGTTAACATTACTCGCGCAGTCTATATGACATGTGACGCAATTATTTCCACAAATGACGGGCGTTGTCAAGGAAACATTCGGACGTGGCTACCTATTTTGTTCACGCGGAAACCCAAAACGCTCGGCGAGCGGCAAAAAGATGAAAACGCACGCTCAGCGGCAAATGTCAACTTTCTGTTGTCAAATGACAGTGAGAAAAATCTACTTTCGATGTCAGTCGTCGAAAAAAGTTATTAAATTCGTCCTACATTTTAAATGCGGCATATGCCGCGGGGTTTAAGCTAGTATAATATAATATCCAGCTCTCCACCCACCTCTGGGGGTTCAGCCAGAGAGTATATTTCCAGCTGTTTTTCCATTTTTACACATTTTTGCAAGTCGATGGCCATGCATCCTTTCTACATGGCTATTCAATTCTCTTTTCCTAGTTTTAGCCCACTTCACTACGTCCTCAATGTCTCATTTGTGTTTGATGTCTTCATTTCTCATAACTTCTACCGTTCTTCTTAGGACACTCATCTCCGCTCCAGTCTCAGTTGCATAAGTGAGTATCCGTCTTATCATTGCCTTGTAGATCGTTACCTTTCTTTCTAAGCTCATATATCTATTGCACGGCGAAACACATGAACGATAAACGGTAGATACCAACATAACTTATGGAGAAGAGAAGAAAAGTAAATAATGTAGATGCAGAAGAATAGAAAGGGATTGATTCATAAAAGGAAAATTCTGATAGCTAATGCATGATTAATAGGGGAAGGATATAATGAAGAAGATTTAGAAGTAAATGTGAATACACGAAACATGCATAATGAAATCATGAGTATATAACAACTTAAAATGGTAATATGGTTTTTACAGTTGAAGAAAGACTATCCATATAGAAATAACACATTCAAGATATATTCGCAGACACCATAATGCCTAGTAAAGCACATATATCGATGGGACTATAATTATGTATAATAGAAATGAGCATGAACAAGAAACCAGAATGGTTGAATAAAACACCATACAAGTATGGAGATTCAGTTGACATGTGTCATAATTAATATGAGTGTAAAGTCTACCCAAATATTTGCTTCTATGTTTTCTTTCTTTTATATAAGTAGTGCGTTAGGTTTTTTGTTTACTTACATTTATGGAACATATATGTCCAAAACAAATAGAGCTACTGGACCTGAAGAAATTTCTACATCAAAAGTATTCTGGAAAAGGTTCTTCGAATGGATATTGAGCGGTGCTAGGGATATAATTCATCCATGCCTTACTCATTTCAATTCTTAATGTCGTCAGTTATATGATAACCGACGTGTATCCGTGCCGTTTGATTCTAGTATAACTTGCTGATGATGTTCATATATTTGCTGCCTAGGCCTAAAATCCGGTTGATGCTGAAAATGTTAACATATTAGTGGATCAATCCAAATTATGGTTATACATATACCACACGAACGGTTGAAAACCACTTTTGCCACCTTGCCAACATTAATCCACCATAAGCCCTGTAATGATTACCGTGTCATCAGATTGATGAATCATGTTTTAAAAATTTGACAAAAATGTAGAAGAATATATATATCAGCAACGCCAAGACACGATATACATAGATTGAGTTTCGGTTTTAGAAATGGTTGTGGTACGCAGGAATTTATTTATTTACTTTGTTTTCAATTCATTTTAACTTAGATGTTAAAAGAAGTGTTTATATAGGTTTTGTCGACTTTAGAAATGCTTTGATAAATTGAGAGGTGATATACTAGTAGAAATTAAAGCAATTAAATATTGAATTTCAAGATTAACTGTATTGAAATGAGCTGAGGCAAGAATATTTTAAGGAATCGCCGAAAATATAAACATCGACGGCAAAATTCTAAACATTACTAGCTATGCAGATGATTCCGCGTTGACAGCAGAAAGTGCCCATAATTTGCACAAACTAATGTGAAGCAAAGAACAGCTTCATTCTAATGAGGAATTTTAATTTAAAATCGCACAAAATAATATCTAACATACGCGTTTCCTATTCTGCTGTATGGTATGGACTCCTCAACACATAGAGAAGATCTATGAAAGAAGTTTAATCTATTTGAAATGTGCATATACCAGCGAATACTACGGATCTTATGGATCGAGAGTCGCCAATCAGGGAGTGTTGAATAAAAGAAATGGCAGCTTATCTACAGTGTACCCTGTAGAAATGAAAAAAAACGTGAATTGACAGCCAATCTTCAGTAGAAGAACACTTAGCAAAAAGAAGAAAGGCTGCATATGCCATTTCTATATGTACTTTAATTCTTTCTGGGTAATCACATCGATTCTTGACACTCGCCCCAAATAACGAAATGTATACATCTGCGTTGGTATCCATGTCTTCTAATGCCAATACAACTTGGTTATAGTAATGCGTATATTTGCAGTCAATATTTCGAAGAGTTCATTATGTTTAACTTTAAGAAATGACCTATTGTAGTCTATGAAGAAAAACTTTTTACATTTGTCTGTATTTAGGTATCTGGTATGCCAATGTTCCTCTGTTACATGGAGTAACACGAATTTTTTAAGATGAGTTCTCCGTAAAATCTAATTCTGCTATTCCGAAAATCTTATGAAAAAAACATGGTAAAGGTTTCAAGATGACGATAGATTTAGATAAGGATGCATCTTATCCAACACGTTGTTCAACATTTACAGTGAATATATTATGAGGGAAGAATTAAATGTTCGACAAGATTGCGCTTCAATCGGAGAAACAAAAATCACCAACCTTGGCTACGACAATGATACCCTTATCAAAGTCTCAATCATAAAGACAATGACGGAAATTATGGACAGGCTACGATTAATAAGTGAACATTACGGACTGAAGCTAAATAGAGCTGAAAAAAAAAATTATAGTGAATATGGCAGAGCACAACTCTCCGTATCTTAGAAGCATATCAGAGCTTTATCTATATAGTTAGGCTTGCGAAACGAAGCCTGCTCGCAATGGCAAGAGCTGCGACTGTCAAGCTATGGAATCTACATTAACCAAAACAGCTGGCTCAAGACACAACCGTCTGCAAAGAGATTATTCGATACTAAAGGACAATTACCCAGCCCTCCACGGAAGAGAAATTGTTGATGTTTCTTTGCAGCTTCGATGAATTGTGTGATATATCATTTTAAGAATATATGGAAGTCACTACACGTTTTAAGTTTGTTAATTTGTGGAGACGTTACCAGCACAGGTGTAGTCAGCCTTCTGAAAATATACCAATTGAATCGATATTTTTAATTTCATACATGACCCCAACCGTCGTTATTTCAATATTGTTTCGCGTGAACTCTCTCGATCTCTTTGTATGTATGTATTATCGTTAACCTCGTTTTACCTTGCGGTGTAGAGGCTGGTGCTTTATGTTTTTGCATCTGGCGGTACAATGCTCAACTTGCCCCGGATTGGGGATACAAAGTTGTAGCGCGCCTTTTGTGCTTGCACAGCAACCATTGTATGAAGTGTATGTCATGTTGATGTGTTGACCTTGTTACTCTATCTCTTATGCCTGTGGATCTGAGTAGAGCACAGTTAATGTGATGCCCAGGACCGAGGACTTGCTTATTAGCAAGCCTAGAGCTACCCAACTGCGTTACGCGGCTTTTTTTATCTCCTTTGTTATTTTAGAAAAGGTCGCGTACATAGCTATTCCATTTCGTAATCCTTCTTCAGTAGATATTAGTAATTACCTGTCCTGCCGTGTTAAGCCTACATGTCGTATGCACATGGTTTAGTTTTGAATAACTGGAGTTTTGATTTTTATGAAACATTGTTAACAATTGTAATGTTACAGGGCTTTTGAAAGGCAGTAGTTGAAAATTTGCAAATATTACTTTAACAATCAAAAATATGTGCTGTGTGTAAATATGACTTTTGCTAGATACATTTTGATCTACCGAAATGTTTAAAAGTATAAAAACTCGATTGACTGTATCTGTACCTTATTTACGTCAACGCAATAATTAAATATTTATTTAATTAATGTAAAATACATCTATATACTTTGTAGACATACACTATAGTAGATGTAAATTCTGGTACGTTTATTATGTCAAAAATTAGATTAAAATCAGTAACATTGGAAAAAGGACAAATAATATGCTAAAGTAGTTGCTGAATCGAGAATATTAGCGCGATTGAAATAAGATACGACGACACGTATTTAAACAATATAATTATGATGTGTTTTGGTTCGCTGAAAATATTTCAGAGAATTGTTACTTGTCAGAAAGCTACAGTATCAAGTGTCTTACTACTTGCATAGGAGAAAATATTAAGTAGGCCAGGTGTTTAGTTTAAAGTCGATAACTTTTGTTTTGTGATGAATCTGAGAAACCTTCATAATTGGCATGAAAATGGATTTTCTTCTTTTTTACTTCAAGTGGTAAATTTCATATTAAAATATCTTCATAATGAAGAAATTTCTTCAAATCTGGCAACACTGAGCTGATTATCCTAGGCTAGCCTGACGGTGTTTGTAACGTTCTTAATTCAGAAGGAAAAGTCCAAGGCGTTGCGAAATGTTCAAGTTTCATTTGCGGTAAGAATTCATCTTACCTTCACCTGCTTGGTGCTTATATCAATAAACTAGAACGCGTTGGCCAGCCTACGTCTGGCCCTGCCAGCGCAAAGAAACGGTTAACAATAAAAATGCTTGCTTAAGCTGGTAGCCAGCCGACGTCCGGCGCTGCCAGCGTTAACAATACAAATGCTTGCTGCGTCGCCACTTGTGCGCGATCGGCATGTGCGCGCGCCAGCGCTTACGGTCTGGACGGCCGGCGGCATCAGCTCTTATAATATAAGATTATAAACGCATATGCATATTCGCTTTACAAAGCTGCGGTAAAAACAATGGAAAATTGGTACATTATATTGCGCATGCAAAAAAATCAGAGGACAACCAGCGTTGGTCCGTTATCAAGCTATTATTACGAAGAGGGCTGATGCGTCACAGTATTACATGCTGTGATAAAGGACTGGCCGCAATCCAGCCGACGGCGACGTGCTCAAATGGCTTTTAACACCCCTAGCCGGGAATGGGCTCAGAACTTGCGTTCGTTAGACGAACACTTACAAAAATATACACATAGAGATAAGAGGTAATAAACATTCAGGAATTACTTATAGTGGAAGTGTAGTTACAACCTTACACCGAACGAAAGTAAAGCTGACTATCAGCTAGAATCGGCGATGTTTGGAGCCCCAGTTCCAGGAAGATAACCTGGTGCTGATAGTATTTAGACGAAGTTGAGCACAAACTCAAATCTAACGGGAGTCCGACGATAAATCAATTAGCAACAAACTGAACCCCAAGGACTTGAAAACTACAGAAGTTGTAATTATTCGTTAATAAACCAAATTGTTTTCGCGGCAGAAATATAACCCCTGAACACTATGACATCACTTAATAGTCATCAAGAAGGTATGTGTTTCTAATGATGATGTCATCTTTATCCATTTGTATGAGATAACCACGTCTGCGTACAGTGCTTTCAATGTAGCTATTCTTTTTGTGTACCTACGTTGAAGCTATCATAATTCCTTGCCAGTGGTCCAATTTTTCATATTTTCAGCATTCATGTTGTACCTCATGGGTTTTGGTTTTTGATAGATTGTAGACACTGTGAATTATTTTTGTTTACAGCTTTCTTTCTTTTATCCATTAGTTATATATGATAACATTTCGTGTTTCGGCCCTTTCTTCTTTGATTTGTTCTGATTTCTTCTAAAGGTCTCGTCGTAAACATTGATTAGCTCATCCTCTATGTTTGTCCAGTGAATATTTGCATTTAGGTCATTGTTGCAAGGTACTTTCAAGTTATGAAGTTTTGGGTTAATATCATTTGTTGTGATCTCCGGTTGATCATCAAGTAACACCACCACTTAATAATTAATGCGGCATGTAAAGTAAAGTAATATTTGAACCTATAGTTTAGCATTCTGTAACGATTTCTTCCATAATGTATGTCATGTATTTTTTTTTCCAGAGAATACCTTACGAAGATCCTCAGTTGCATATATGCGGTATTTATAGTAACGCTAGGGCTTGTAGTCTACATAAGCGACATAATCGTAGGAAATTCCCCGATAGCGGAGGTAAGTATTAATAATTCCATAAAATTACAGAGACTAATAAAACTTTTTGCTTCAGACGTTCAGCATGTACCTGGTCGTCATAGCTTTTGTCTACATTATGTTCTTAATAATCGATATCCGCATCCACCTTAACAAGAAAAAGATACACAATTCCTTATTAGTAAAGAACCAAAGTTTTGACGATATAGAATTTCGCGAGTATCCGGAAGGGTCGCTTCACTTCTCCGTTTCCCTTCCCGCCGCCGGTGAATTACAAAAACCTCTAGCACATCATTATTGCTTTAGCAAAGGGAGACATTCCGGCAGCTTTTATTTGAAACTTGGAGCTGCAGGTAAGTAATACGCTCTAAAGCTTATTCGGTAAAGTCCGAGATAATTCCGTGGCGTACTTTGTACAGCTTTCCTTTATTGGAACATTCTTTAATACCCGAATTTATTACTGCGCCTCAAATTATTCTATGCAGATTCAATTCCAAATTCGCCTTACAACAATAATTAACTTAGCGCACAAAGGATTTAATTAAACTACAATTTTCTTATAGGATTTTGCCTGGGTCATCTTATTCACAGCGGCCTTTTGTTGGGCTATCAAATAGTCTTCCTGACGTCGGAAAGCGACACATTTTACGAATGCGCCAGCGTTGCCACCTTGGTGCTGGATATAATCTACCCGATTTACTCCTTCTTGCTGCTGTACTTCATCTTTAAGTACTCCAATGTAGGTAACACTCCAGGGCTGTTCGGCTCTGACCCCTTTTGCTCTTTCAGTATCGATCACGTGTAACTCTTGCAGGTAATAATAAACAGACGCGTAGCTTTGGCGAGATTTGCCTTTATGCACTGCATCTCCTCGAGCCTGTGCTTTTGGGTGTGGACCATTCTTCGGGAAACAATGGACGCCTTGTCAGGATACAAAATCGGGGGTGACGAGGAAGACTCCTCTTCCTCCTCCACCTCGTCCGAAGAGTCTGAAGGAAAAATGTCTGAGACTACGTTTTTTGTTGGAGAGGACCAGCCCCTCGCGTTGCCCCTAACGAGTTACAACAAGCGAGGAGCCAGGGAGCTGGTGAAATATCTAAACGGTTCCTTGAGGTTGTCGTTTGGCAGCTGCGATGATCAAGACGGGTTGAATCTGATTTATCAAAACTATTCGCCATATCTTTATCCGTTTAGCGTGGAATATAGCATTTTAGTTGGTATGCAATAAATTTATCCATTTTGACATCGCCGCTTGCAATTACAATTGTTGCAGTTGGAATTCTTTTTATAATTTGGCAAAATATTGCCGATTGTAATCAGTTGGAAGGCACGTCTACATCTAGTACTACCAGCAAAGAATGTAATGTGCCTGATAATGGGAATGAAGAAAGCAACCTAGTAATCCATGCCGATTGCCACTCTGCGAACAGGGGATTGTTTGGAGGAATTGTTGTTTTCGTGGTGTGCGTTGTCAGCATTATTTTATATTTTATTGCCATCAGTGACGAGTGAGTATAAACTTTAAATTAAATAAGGTCTTTTCTGTTTCAACAAATACGAAGAATCATTATTTTCCATTAAGTAAATCGTACGGAAGCTAATTATTATTCTTTCCAACAATCTTAGAAAGTCCCAATTATATTAGTAGTACATGGTGTACCATTAATGGCAAATCAATGATAAAACAGAAAACACCAATGTCCAAAGTGGTGACTCTGTAGGAGTCTTTAAGCAATATTAAAATGCTTCCATAAAATAGCACTAAACGTGTAATTCAGGTGACGTATTTGATAACAGAAGCTTATAGCTGCTGTCCTATGTATTGCAGAATAATTCTGTAACGGGTGAGGGTCGAGTAGATGTAAAAAAGGGCACAGAATGTAGCAGAGACATCAAAAACAAAGCAACAGTGTAAAGTTTTACTTGTAAGAACTGTTGTTTCATTAATCGCATTCCTTGAAGAATGTTTCCCGATCCATGTGTAGTATCTCAATCAAATTGTTCATTTCTATATTATTTGTCTTCCATCTTCTCGTCCCACCATTTCTTATTTGGTCTTCCTTTATGTCTTTCATCCAAGGGCTTCTAATCGGTTGTTTATTTTATTGTTCTATTTTTTGATTATTGTAGAACGTGGCACATCCCTCTTAATCTTTGTGCTTTGATCACTTTTACGAAGTTTTTATTTTGGATTTTCTGTAGTCTTGTGGTTCATATTCGTTTATTTTTCTTAGTTCTAGTATATTCTAAAGATTCGTTTATCTCCCCATTTCATGTGGCATAGCGTTTCTATCGCATACGTTACAACAGGTCTTATCAGATGTTTGAGGATCCTTAATTTTGGTTTTTACTTCCTCAAAGGTAGAAATACTTTCTTCTATATTTTTTAGTTCTCATCTGCGTGTTTGACATCCTATGTATTTTTTTCATTTATATAAAACCTTTGTTTAATCCAGCTTTTATTTGTTTCAATGTTTCCCTCAACTTTTTCCTGCCTCCGAACGATGTGGTCAAATTATTTGCGTATGCAATAATTTGCACTTCGTTTCAGTTTATTGTACCTCTCCCACCCTCTATTCTTAATATGGTTTGCACAACTAGCCCGAATAATTTTGCAAATAGCTTTTGCCGTACTGCTCTCAGAGTTTGAAATATCTACGTTACTCCTTCTGCTACTCTTATTGTCAGTAATGTTTCATTTGAGGTTAGTTATATCTAGTCTAATGGTATTTTCAGGTAAACCGAATATTCTCATGAACCGATTAAACATTTCTTGATCTTCTCCACAAATACGAATTTAAAAAATTAACAAATGAGTGTTGGCGACATATTTCAGAAGCGACACACAATTTCCATGATCAGGCAAAAACAAGGTTACGTTTAATCAGAATAGGTTCCTTACGTTATACTAAGTCGTTCGAACCTAATATACCTTAGCACAAAGTCCCTTCAGTAAGAAGTTATAGGGCCTTGAGGTTCAATTTTTTATTTTTGTGTTAATTTCCACAACTGTAGAGATATCGATTTGAATTTTGGTATACATGCACACTATTATGTACTACACTAATTTTTTTTTCATAAATTAGACTGCACTGTAAGAGGCACCTTACTTATCTTTGAAAAATTGTTTTAACTCTAACTTCGTTATCTATAACTTTTTTTTAGATTTTAGGCTATTATCTGAAAGAGAATCAAAAAGCACAAAAATAATATACTCTTAGTTCTTAAGCCTAAAAGCATCCGTTTACCTTAAAATGTTCATCAAAGTTTTTTGGTTGTCATTAAGACGTGCAATTATCAAGTAGCCATGAACACAAAAACAATGGTCATCTAGTACAAAAAAAAATGACAAATCAATTAATGACATTAGTGACATAAGAATTTGTTTTTTATGTTTAAGAAAATGCCGCTACATAACGAATTCTCCAAAGGTTCGTTTGGTCGCAGCATTATCGTAAGCACAAAAGACAAAAATTGATGTCACCAACGTCATTAATGGATTTGTTTTTTGTTGTTTACTAGATTACAATCATTATCCATTGTTTTTGTGTCCATGGCTACTTGATAATTGCACGTCTCAATGACAACCAAAAACCTTAACATTTCAAGGTAAACGGTTGTTCTTACGCTTTTGAACTAAGAGTACATTATTTTCGTGTATTTTAATTCTCTTACAGATAATAACCTAAAATTTCAAAAAATGTTACAGATAACAAAGTTAGAGCTAAAAAAATTGTTGAAAGATAGGTAAAGTGCCCCTTACAGTCAAGTCTAGTTTATAAAAATAGTATAGTACATAATAGTAAGGATGCATACCAAAATTCAAATCAATATCTCTACATTTGTGGAAATTAACAAGAAAATTAAAAATTAAAAATTGAACTTTCAAGTCCCTATACCATTTTAATGAAGGGACTTTGTACTAAGATATATTAGGTTTAATCGATTTATTATGACGTAAAAAATCTATGACTAATCGGTGTCTCATTCTTTTTGGGACACCCTATATAGTAATAAATAAGCGTACTAACAAAGCAAAAGCAATATCTTACTACAATCTGGTGATTTGAGCGCACATATTATCAAATTCAGGATATACAATATATTGAAGGTTAATAAAAATCAACCAAAATCACTAAAGCTAAAGAAAAACTTCTTAAACACACGAGAAAATTAAACGATTGAGCATCATCAATTTGAGAAAGCAAATAGAGTTCAAAATGGAGGCGAATCAAACAACAACTGAGAAGGCACAACTAACCAATATTCATAAAAACCGAATTATTCTCAAAATTTGTGATTTCATCGAGTCTAAAAGCATTGTTAGAAGATATTTCAAACATCTCTAAGAAGTTCAAAAGAGTACCTTTTAGCACAGTGCACAATTTTGAGATTAAGGTTAAAATTAAGAGAGTGATTCAATTGGAAGCAATAATTAGCGAAGGTTGATTTATTGGTTATATATTGATATTATTATTTTTAATCAAGAAAATCTTCCTTTGATAGAACAACTAAGGCGGTAAATGTTGAATTGACTTAAAAGAGGAATAGGATATTTAATGAAAACAATAAGGTGGTGAAGGAAATTGCAAGAAGAAGAAATAATTAGTAAACTACACTTCTTGAAAATATTTTTTATTAGTTTCGATTTCAAAAGTAAATTTGGTGTTGAGCTGAATCGGATTAAGCTAATTGATATAATAATTAATATTAAGGTTATCTGAGTTAAAATATCATCCACATCTCTACCGCAGTACACGATGTCTTTATTAAAGAGAGTTTCTGTAAATATCTTATTTTCGAAGTTATCCATGAAAATTACTGGTAAAAGTGAAGATAATTAGAGCCCATCGCTAATCCTGATTTCTGACTGAAAACAGAAGTATCAAATTTGACAAAAATGAGATAGAACTAAGTTACTAAGAGAAAGAACTGGTTCTATTTGACACTAAGGTGGATGTAAATTTTAAAAGGTGTTTTAAAAAGATCCTAACATTCCCTAGAAGGTAGGTATACTAGAAAAAAGATTAGTGACATCAAGGTAATTATTACAACGAGGTAATTATGAAGTATAGCATAATCGAAAATAATTTTCATCCAGTATGGCTTTGGAATAGTTCCTACTTTATGAATGCAACTACAGGTAACTTAAAAGTCAAATGATTGATAAAGGAAATCTTTGTTTATCATCTATTGCGAGACGCCTAATGTCGGGGTAACTGGCAATCCTTTTAGTTGAAACACACTCGGACACGAAGACCAAAGCTACTGAGATTAATAAGAACACTTAAGTAGATACAAATACTTGCATTTATTTTTCTGCCGTTTACAGAACCCTTAAGTTTACGTATTTACATTTTCTTATTAACTCCCTTAATTCTAAGTCCATTCTGACCAAGAAAGCTCGGTGGGCGTTTACAAAGTTCCCAATAACCTATCAGAGCTGGTCTAAATTTTGGACATTTGGCATTACGCGGACGTGACCGTTCATAATAGTTCTATGAATTTTTACAAGCTTGAGGATTTCCCACAGTGAAATGTGGCCTGTTCGGGCCCTTAGTAAATTACCGCTATAAAGATTTAAATTTCTACTAAAAGCATTTGGTCCCAGCTGCAAATAGTTTTTATGATCGAGTTGCAACCATTGCTTCTTCTAATCACGTACCGGTCATATACATCACTCAATATTTCGGTTTATGAAGTAAACGCTGCCTAAACTTACTCTAAGCTTATTCGTGAGATTGGAATATCTCCAGCTTCCCAAGCGAAAGGCACGTTTCTAAACATCCGCTTGTTGTAATTTAAATATGACATTTTCCTACGAATTTTACCTTAAATTATTATACAGATGGCTTACAGCTAACTAAAGTACAGTATATTCCTACATAGTTCATTAAATTAAAGAACGCGAATCGTAACAGTTGCCCCCGGATTAAGATAGTCTTTGGGGTTTAAATCTATCGATTTTTACACCACAAGACGTTCTTCTTTCGCACTTAAGCAATACCAGTCATAAATCTCAGAACTATATGGTCTCATTATGCTTACCCTAATTTAACTAACCTACGTGAATTAACATCAGTTATCTGGTGTAATTGTCAGTAATACTTTGGTTCTCGGTGACTTAACTAAACAAAATACCTAGATAAGGAATCCACGTTTCCGCATTTCTTTCCCGGTTTATAGAGAACAGTGAAATTTAACATTTGTAAGATTAATGACCACCGCAGTAATCTGCCATTCTTATTGCTCATCTGCCGTAACCAGGTCAAAGGACAGTGATCCGTTTCTACGGTAAAATGGCTCAGAAACAAATAAGGCTTTAATTTTCCGACTGCCCAGACTAAAGCTGCACATTCGAGTTCACTTGCGCTATAAGCTTGCTCCCTATCCGTGAGTTTTTTGCTCAGATACAGCACCGGATGCTCTTCTTGATTAGCATCTCGTTGCGATAAAGTCACCCCCATTCCTCGCTTCGAACAATCGGTTTGTACTATAAATTCGCGGGAATAATCTGGAGCTCTCAACACCTTACCGCTCATTAATTCGTCCTTCAATCTTTGGAATGCAACTTCTTTCTGATCATCCCATTCTACTCTTGTTTTTGCATTTTTCCGTAATGCGTCTGTAAGTGGACTAGCTATCTCTGCATAGTTCGGGACGTAATGATTATAATACCCAGTGATCCCGAGAAATGATCGAATATCCCGTTTGGTTTGGGGACGTTGAAACTCCTGTATGGCCGCTACCTTTACCTCCGACGGTTGTCTAAATCCCTGACCTATTTTATGTCCCAGATATATCACCTCGGCTTTTCCCCACTCACACTTCTTAGCCTTTATCGTTAGGCCTGCTTGATGCATTGCCTTGAATACCGCATGTAGATGTTCTAAATGCTCCTCCCAAGTCATCGAATGTACCGCCACATCGTCCAAAAATGGTTCTGCGAAATCGTCCATTCCCTCCAATATGGTGTCCATTAGCCGCTGAAACGAAAATGGAGCAGATTGCAGCCCGAACGCTAACGTCACTGGTTCGAAAACTCCACGATGAGTTATGAAAGCAGCATATTTACTTGCTCTTTTAGTCATCCCTATTTGCCAGTAGGCTCTTACTACATCGATTAGACTCAGGTATCTGGCCTTGCTGCATTTTTCCACACATGCTTCTATATTAGGAACAGGCTGTTGCTGTGGCACCGTAATAGCATTTAACGCTCTGTAGTCGATCACAGGCCTTGGATCCTTCCCTTCAGCCTCCACAATCATCATAGGCGATGAATACTCGCTGTTACTGGGCCTAATTACTCCCAATTCTAACATTCTATCGATTTCTTTGTCGATAATCTCGCGTACCCTCTGTGAGTGTGAATACGCTCGAGTTCGGATAATTTTTTCCTCCTTGAGAGCAATATCATGTTCCACTAAGTTGGTTCTTCCGGGTCGATTTGAAAATAACCCTGGAAATTCTTGGATTAATTCCTCCAAGCTTTTTATTTGGATTTCCGTGAGTTTTCCTACCCCTTTGGCTTGTTTCAACACTTCCGAAGCACTTAAGATTTCGGTGTCTTCTATTTCCAGTTCTGGAAGATCGAGTTCTGCTCCTTCTTCTCCAGGTTGTTTGATTACTATCGCTATGATTTCAGCCTTTTCAAAATAAGGTTTCAACAAATTGACGTGGACAAGAGTTTGTTTACGTTTTCCCGAAATTTCTTTAATTATATAATTAGTATCGGAAATTTTCTCCACAATTTCTTTGGGTCCAGTCCATTGCATCTGCAATTTGTTGGTCCTGGCTTGCTGATATAACATAACCTTCTCGCCAACCTCGTAATATGAAGCCTTCGCCTTCAGATCATAATAACCTTTTGATTTGGTTTGTGCTTCCAAAGTCGCCGTTTTCGCGATTTCCTGCATTTGCCTTAGCCTATCGAGTAACTTTAATATGTACACTACTACCGGTTCGTTGGTTTCCTTTCCAACCCACAACTCCTTGATCATGTTTAATGGAGATCTAATCTGACGTCCATAAACCAATTCTGCGGGATTAAATCCGTGTGCCGCGTGCGGTGCACATCTCAAAGCGAAAAGCGCTTGATCGATATATTCATCCCACTCATTTCCGTTTTCGTAACACAACGCTCTTAGGATTCGCTTGTATACGCCGTGGAATCGTTCTACTGCATTTGATTGCGGATGATATGCTGAACTGTGTATGATTTTTATACCACATCGGTCAAGAAATTCGGTCGTTAGATTGCTGGTAAATACAGTGCCCAAATCCATCTGGATTTCGGATGGAAATCCTACTCGTGAAAATATATTTAATAACCCTTTTACCACCGATTCAGAATCTGCTACTTTCAATGGGATCGCGTCAGGAAATTTTGTAGCACTACAAATTAGCGTTAGTAGATATCTGTTTCCCTTCTCGGTTTTCGCTAAAGGTCCTACAATATCCACATTTACTCGCTTATACGGTTCGGTGATTACTGGCACTCTACACATTGGAGCTTTTTTCCTATCAGTGGGCTTCCCTACGCGCATGCAAACGTCACAGCACTTGATCTTGTTTTTCACGTCTCGTCCCATCTGATTCCACCAATAATTCTGCTTGATCCTGTCAATGGTTTTGTTACAACCCAAGTGTCCCATCCACATGTTATCATGTGCGATATCTAGCAACTTGCTTTGTAATTTTTCTGGCACCATCACTTGCTCAAAGCTCCGACCCAATTTGTCAGTAATTCTCCTGTGCAGTATTCCATAAGCAATGTAGAATTTTGCTCCATTGTTCTCCTTCTTTGATTCTGCCATCTCAAAATACTCCTTTAATTTTGGGTCTTCTAATTGCAGCATTCTTAAGGTTGTCGGTGTTAGTTGTGTTATGTCCGAGTAATCGACATCCGATTTAGGTATTGAAAATTGTTCGTCCTTTTCCAGGCTCGGTGATTTATACCCAATCTCCTTTTCCGCTTCTTCTCCCTGTTCGTCGGAATCTTTTCCGTCTTCTGAACTCTTTACTTCGGCATTCGTTTCTTTATTTTCATCGTGAACCTTTTCCTTTTCCATTATAGCCTTCGCCTGCGCTCTCGTTAATGCGAGCACTTGTTGAATTACCACATCCTTTTCCTTCGGCAGCATCTCCCACGTTCTATTCGATAGCAGATACGTATAATCTCGAGGCAAACGATTCGCTACAGCTGCTTCAGTTTCCACCTGAATTTCTGGCAAATTTAATTTTACCTTCGCAACTGGTAACGCCACACATTCTTCATTCAGGAGTCCATGCACATATACATATTTCCCTGTATAATCGGCTCCTTTGATTAAATTTGTGTGCACGATATCATAGCTGGCTCCGCTATCTCGTAGTAATTTTGCTTCCACTCCATTTACTTTCGCTATTATGGTATGAGGTTCTAGCAGACCTTCCTCGTTCTTGCTCTGGCCTATCGTTGCTAAAACGACTTGTGTTTTGGGACATTCCGGTGAACCTTTATAGTGACCTACTGCACCACATCCAAAGCACTTCCCCGGCCTTCGTCTGTTGAAACTGCGTTTGTCCAAGTTTTCCTTGACAACACTTTCCGTTTGCACCTGACTTTTCCCTAAGTCATTTTTCAAGTTCGACGTCGTTGGCTTAGTTTCGAACTTATTTTTCGATGTCTTGAAGTTTCCATTATATTGCCGTTCTGTACCTGGTCCTCTTTTGGTGACGTATGTGTCTGCATGCTCTGCAGCTTCCTCCATCGTCTTGGACTTGTTTCGGTCCTCCACCCAAAATTTCATTTCCCCTGGCAACGAACTATAACATTTCTCCAAGCACATCAGTTGAGTTAGCTTGTCGAAGTTTCCTTCCGCTTCTTCGCTCTTGATCCATTCCTGGAAATTGGTTTTTAGTTGGTATGCAAATTCCGCATAACTCTGGTCAGTTTTCCGTTTCCCGTACCGAAATTTCGTTCTAAAAACTTCTGCTGTTAGCTGATATTTCCTGAGCAGACTAGCCCTGACTTTGTCGTAATCTTTGCTGTCCTCTTCAGTTAATCGAGCCACGACCTCATTCGCTGTTGGTGACAACACACTCGTCAATCGAATTGGCCACGATTCCTTGGAGAAGTTCAATTGCACACAAACCCGCTCGAAATTCGTTAAATACAATCCCATGTCACCGTTATCCTTGAAAGGTTGCAATTGTTTTGTCATATTCAAGGACATATTCCTAATTGCATTGACATCATGTACATTATTTTCATTTGCCGTTTGAGCTTGGGCCTGAGCAATTTTCACTTGGGCATCTAATCTAGCTACCTCCAATCTTTCTTCTCGCTCCCTTTCAGCTAATTCTAACCTTTCTCTTCGTTCCCTTTCAGCTAATTCTAATTTATCCTTTCGTTCCCTTTCAGCTAATTCTAATTTTTCCTTTCGTTCCCTTTCAGCTAATTCTCGTTCCCTGCTAGCTAATTCTTCCCACTTGTCCTTCCGAGGGTTTTCCTCCCAGGCACCTAATTCTACTTTAATGTCCTCTACCGAATGTTGAGCCTTAATCAATTCTTCTATGATCTCTGCCTTTTTCTTTTTCTCCGGTAATTCCAACAGATTAGCAACGTATTTTAATTCGTTCACCGAAAAAATACTGTATTCGGAAACCATTGTTTGTTTTAAACAAAACACTTAATAAAATTTAAATTCTGTAAACCAGGAATTTTGCGTAACCCGTAAATTACCTATCGCTGCTGTAAAAACTCAACTAGTTCACAACCCGTCGAAAATTTACTATTACTGACAACTACGAGCAATACCTGATCCTATTATTTCAAAAAAAATATATACACAACCTTACTAAATCGCATAATAAGACCATATAATTCCGAAACAAACAACAAGTATTACTTACCCACAACTGGAATTTTCTGCTTTCCCCGCTGTGCTGTCGTCTTATTCCCACAGATCTGGACGCGCCGCCTCCCTGTTCTGAAGCCGCTTTCCTGACTTTTTTTCTGGAGTTTCCGCCGTCACTCACTTCGACACATTTACTGGCTTTTACTGCACTACACTGGTTTTTCTTCGTTGTCAGTTTTACTGACGTTGTTCCCAGAATGCTGCCTCGCCGCCCCTTCGAATGACTGCCCTCCTGTTGTCTGGCCACCTCCACGGATTCCTTGCGCCGTTCCCGGATTGACTGCTCCCGTTGGACCACGGAATTTCCTGCATTCACTCCTCGACGTTCCTGGATTTTATCTACGCCGCCCCTTCGGATGACTGCCCTCCTGTTGTCTGGCCGCCTCCACGGATTCCTTGCGCCGTTCCCGGATTGACCGCTTCCGTTGTACCGCCTCAGTTTATTAGATGCTTTTTCCCGTCCTGTTCACGTGCTTCCCCTTGTATATTTCAACGCTTGCACTTGGACCGACTTCGAAACAAAAGAAATCTTCTGTCGTGCGATTTCAATAAGTTATAAATTACACCGCTTGATCACCACTATCGCGGGACGCCTAAAGTCGGGGTAACTGGCAATCCTTTTAGTTGAAACACACTCGGACACCTAGACCAAAGCTACTGAGATTAATAAGAACACTTAAGTAGATACAAATACTTGCATTTATTTTTCTGCCGTTTACAGAACCCTTAAGTTTACGTATTTACATTTTCTTATTAACTCCCTTAATTCTAAGTCCATTCTGACCAAGAAAGCTCGGTGGGCGTTTACAAAGTTCCCAATAACCTATCAGAGCTGGTCTAAATTTTGGACATTTGGCATTACGCGGACGTGACCGTTCATAATAGTTCTATGAATTTTTACAAGCTTGAGGATTTCCCACAGTGAAATGTGGCCTGTTCGGGCCCTTAGTAAATTACCGCTATAAAGATTTAAATTTCTACTAAAAGCATTTGGTCCCAGCTGCAAATAGTTTTTATGATCGAGTTGCAACCATTGCTTCTTCTAATCACGTACCGGTCATATACATCACTCAATATTTCGGTTTATGAAGTAAACGCTGCATAAACTTACTCTAATCTTATTCGTGAGATTGGAATATCTCCAGCTTCCCAAGCGAAAGGCACGTTTCTAAACATCCGCTTGTTGTAATTTAAATATGACATTTTCCTACGAATTTTACCTTAAATTATTATACAGATGGCTTACAGCTAACTAAAGTACAGTATATTCCTACATAGTTCATTAAATTAAAGAACGCGAATCGTAACACATCTTTCTTCTGAAGTTTTGGCAATAAATGGGTTCATAATTAATATGGAATAAGAATTAATACTGAAAGATTTGATATTCAAACTATTTTTGTCTTACAAGAACAGACAATTTAGGTAAAGGATCTTTGCAGAGCATCTCAAAATCAGTAGAGACAAGGAAATGACAGACTGTTTCACACCTTTAATCGTTTTACAGTTCGTCGATGTTTCTTTGTTTATTCTGACATACCCTTCAACAGTTTTAGAAAAAATGGTACATATAAAATGTATTCCATTTGGTAAGTTCTACAACCTGCAAAAATGAAACCATCTATTTGTGTAACACCTTGCATAGTCACATGTGGTTGTGCTATAGGTATTTCATTTAATATCGTATTATTAGTGTTTACTTTCGATCAGACTTTGTATACTTCTCTAGTTACTGCATTCATCGGCATAACGTATATTGCTAAATACCTCACCATTTTTTATGCCGTTTTCAATGTCTTTTAAAGTTTTTCTAAATATCTCTTCTGAGTAGATGCTAAACAATATAGATGAGAGGACACAACTTGTCTAACGCCTCGTTTAATTGGAATTACCTCGGTATTTTGTTATCCAACCTAACCGTGGCAATCTAGTTCCAGTAAAGATTAATTCGCCATATTCAATACCGCCAAGTGCTTTTTCATAGGATATTAAAACGTCTTTCTGTTGGTATCTACAGTTTGGCAATAAAAAAACTTGAACATTACGTGGCGTGGTAAGACCTATCATCTAAATACTTTTTCCATATCTGAACTATTGTGCAACATTTTTTTTACACTGCCTAGTCAATGTCGCAGCTTGTTATAGAGTGTGTCCACCAATTGGTACAACAAAAGGTATAATTCTTCTTCATCTTATCGTAGATACAAGAAGTATAATTTAAGAAAAATTTTTGAACACCAGGTTATTAATAGGATAGCTCAGGGTAGCTCGACTGGCTGTGCTTCACACCAATTTATTATTTGGCCATTCAAGATAAGAAACCTATAGATAATTAAGAAGAAGATAATGACCTTGCATATTGGGCATTGGTAGAATTTTGTAAGTTTATGAAAAATAACATTTGAAATTTTGTTCATCAGTGGGTTTCACCTTAAGAAATAGACTTCATTTGTTATAAGCGCTATATAAGATTATGAATAACTAAAGTGTGATCAATAATTATTTTCCTCCATTACGGCAATGGAATAGTTTCTAATTTACGAATGCCACTACATTTAAACTTAAATGTCAAACTTGATATTTGAGTTTTAAGTGAGTTATAGCTGCTTTCATAAATGAAGAACTATTCCACAACAATTCTAGATGAAATACATTTTTGATCATACTATATTTCTGATAAAACAGTTCCTTCTTTCTTGGGGAAATTTCATATAAGTAATAAAATCTTCCCAAATTGTTGTGTGGAGCCATACGCTTATATTTTATAGTATATTACGCAAAAAATTTAGAAAAGTGAAGTTTTACTCAACAAGTATGGCTGGTTTGAGTACGAGCGTTAGCCATCACTTATATAGCCATACGAGTTCAGTGAAACCACTTTTCTGACGCGGTTCGTATACTATTTTATCGCATTTTATGTAGAAATGTGAAATATTAGATTTGTATATCAAAGTGACATCAAATGCCTTTGACATAGACTTACAGTGTCACCAACAATACATTTTAGTATTGCCAAACGTAAAACTAATCGTCGTTGCTATGCTGTAATGGTTGCTATGGTGCAAAGTACTACATTACTAAACGACTTTGCATGAAATGTAATACATTACAATATGAAATGCTATAAAATATTTTGCCCTATTTAGAATATAACTGTTTTTTATCTACCGCCAAATCTAATTTCCTTCTTGAATTACACCTCTTGCTTCATCAATTCGTGGACACACGTATATGAGGCGTTGTTTCTTCGCCACAGAACTACTCGTATGTCGTAGAACGTAGCAATGTTGTTTTGAGCCACTAAGCTGACGGTTTAAATATAGGACGTATTTACAAGATATTTTTCCGAATTTGAACTCTCAAAACTAGTCTTCGATCTCTATTCTTGTGCCATATCAGTCTGGATTTATTTCGATGTTATCTGAAAAGATGCCCACTTTAAAATTAAAAACAAAATACCAGCGAATGACAATTGAGCAAGCTGTAAATTAAGAACAGTTATTGCTGAACCGCCCTTGTATAATAATAAAAACTTTAGTTTAATTACATTCAACTTGAGAAATTTTTAAAGAGGAGGTTTGTAATTTAATCTCTGCACCCTGCACACATTTTACATACTTTAGTAGTATGGTACCTATTCAAGCCTTAAATGTTGTGCAAATCAACTGAATAAATAATTTAAATCATCTTTAAGGAGGCTACTGCCGTATCTGCTTGCGTCATTTAACTCAGTTGCAAATATATTATATAAAATAATTGTGTTGACGTTATAGTTGTCATAGTAATTTATTGATACAGAATTTATTTTTCTTAAGTCAAAGCTAGCTTTTGTTATATAAAAGTATCGACAAGAAAATTAAGGAAAATAAGAAATGTATTACCGAACTATAATTAGCTTCCGTAACGTTATGCCCTTTACAATAAAAGATATAACGAAATATATTTTTCTCCCCTAACAAATTCGCCCGATGAAATTCTAAATATACGAGCGTCAGATTTTTACGAAAAAATTTCCTCTAAAACTAGATTTTATTGTCCCGTTAAACCTGAGCGTATAGAGGGCGTCAGATTTGGACACAAATTAGGATTTCGGCGAACATCCTGGAAATATCGAGTCCCACAATAACACGCATCAATGTCACTCGGCATTCTTCTAGTTTTGACAAACTTTTTCAGGCGTTATATCGACGTGGCGCTGCTCGTGACCGTCCTGACGGATATTATTCTGCTGGTTTTTATGACGGCTACCGGAATTTGTGCTTATCGTCAAATAACCAAACTGGATGTCAACAGCCACGCTATTTCTCTTCTAGATGACCTACTTCTCTTTGTTTGTATACCTGCTTTCTTCCTTAGCGCTATTTTTAGCATTGTTCCGGCCCTGCAGTCTGGAAGTATCCTGAGCGTCGTATCCATCTCCGTTAAGGTGAGTTGTCGGATTAAGATTTTCCATGTCGCCGTTCGGTTTAAACCCACATATTTATATTTAATATAAGGTATAAAATTGCTCATCTAAAATACGAGGGTTATTTTTGTTCAACTTTCAATTTGGTGGGAATAAAAAACAGGAATTTATATGAAACACCTATTGTATAAAATAGTAATTTACGATACAAGTGCGTAAAGCTACTGACTCGTGACTAAAGAGTGGGGCAGAGTTTTAAGCCACGCGCGTGACTAAAGATGCTTTAGGCATGTTTATCGTACAATATTTTATTTACGATAGAATCTATAAAACACGATAAATATAAAAAAATATTTAAATGTAAATTAAGATTAGTAGCAACCGGTCGTCATTTAGCGTGGTTAAAAATTTTAAAACGCGTTGCTACTGACGACGTGCCTAATGAAATTTTTTAAGCACGTTGCTACTGACGAAAAACAAAAGCATGTTATTAAACAGTCGTTTTACAAACTTAAAACTGCCAACTAAAAGTCAATTTTACACACTGTCGTAGATAACTGTAAGTACATCTCCCAGCTACATCTCTACATAATCTCCATTTCCATGAAGGTACTTATCCACTCAGCCAACCGTTCGCTTTGGGTTTCAGCTGCTCCTTTAAACTTTAAACGTTATGCCCTTCAGAGTTGAGTTTTCAGCTAGAAGAAACGAATTACGGCTTCCTACGCTGGCCAAGTGAGAACTGCGCGCCGTAAACCGTAAATCGTTGTCTTCTGGCTGAAGGCATAGACTCTGAAGCGTATAATGCAGCCAAAATTAATAGCAAGATGACTACAGTTCATGAGCAACTACTGTGTGCGAAAATGATACAGAAAGTGTAAAGAAGGAGCTGAAAGACAATGTGAATGGTTGGCTGAGTGACCAAGCTTCTTTGCGGAGGGCATGTAAAAACTCGTGCCACGGTATGATAAGTGCCTTAATCAAAATAGCAATTATGTAGAAATGTATCTGAGCGATGTACTTATATTTTCTATACAATAAATGTTTCATATTCCTTCTTGTTTTTACTCCCACTTAATAGGAAGTTGAAAACAAATAACCCTCGTACTTTTCGTGTGCTTTTCTTAAAAATCAACGACTGCGTGGCAATGGGCAGCTAAGTTTGTTTATCAGTTTCAACTTTAATTGAAATCTTTACATTTTAAAAGCAAATGCTCTAATTGAATACAAAATCTAGTGTGAACGTTTTATTTTAAAGTATTAATTATAATCGGAACACTTTAACAGAAGTAATCACGACTTGTGTAAATGACAGCTACGATGTCGATTCAATACGCGACAAAATTAGTTCAAACGCATGAACTGATCGATTTCACCCTGAACTTTAAAATATTTTACTTATAGTCACCAGTGTAAAAGTGCAACTATAAATACTATTGCGAGACGCCTAAAGTCGGGGTGACTGGCAATCCTTTTAGTTAAAACACACTCGGACACGAAGACCAAAGCTACTGTTGCGAGATTAATAAGAACACTTAAGTACAAACACTTGCATTTATTTTTCTGCCGTTTACAGAACACTTAAGTGTAATAGCGTTGTTTCTTAACTTTACGTATTTACATCTTCTTATTAACTAACTAAATTCTAAGTCCATTTTCACCAAGAAAGCTCGGTGGGCGTTTACAAAGTTTCCAATAACCTATCAGAGCTGGTCTAAATTTTGAACTTTTGGCACGTACATACGGACGTGACAGTTCATAATAGTTCTATGAATTTTATAAGTTTGAGGCTTTCCCACGGTGAAATGTGGCCTGCTCGAACCCTTCGTAAATTACCGCTTTAAAGGATTACAATTCTACTAAAAGCATTTGGTCCCAGCTGCAAATAATTTTTATGATCGAGTTGCAACCGTTGCTTCTTCTAATCACGTACCGGTCATATACATCACTCAATATTTCGGTTTATGAAGTAAACCCTGCATAAACTTACTCTAATCCATTCGTGAGATTGGAATATCTCCAGCTTCCCAAGCGAAAGGCACGTTTCTAAACATCCGCTTGTTGTAATTTAAATATGACATTTTGCCTACGAATTTTACCTTAAAATATTAATTATACAGATGGCTTACAGCTAACTAAAGTATAGTATATTCCTACATAGTTCATTTCATTAAAGAACGCAAATCGTAACAATACATTCCTCAGCGTGGTTTAAAAGGCAGTAGAATTTAATAAATACAAGAAAGTTATTTGCGGAAAAATTCTTTTACTATTTTTTGCTATCTTGAATGTTCATAATGTTATAATTATTACGGGAATTAGATTGAAATGGCAACCACTACTTTCGAGTTGTTTAAAATATCAATATTGTGTATATTTGTAAAATTTATTATTTAGTGTTTTTCTCTATGTTAGTGTCAAGAGTAACAACTTTCTACAATGTATTGTTAAAAGTCACTGTATCACTTTTAATTTTAGTGTGCGAATTACATTTTTATTGCACGGTGCCATACCCTTTGTCATAAATTTGTATGTCAACATAACCTAGAATATCTAATACAGTGTGACACAAAAAAGACCGAACTACCTATATAACGATCGTAGAAAAAATATTGTGTATAACACCAGCCAAAGTACGTTTATGGCATGTTGTTCGTCTCTCGTACTATAAATGTGCGCTTTCTGCTTTTGATCATGACTAGCTATTATCTAGCTATGATAGCTATTATAATCTGTCTGAATAATCCGCCTCTTGATAATTGTTTATTAAAAAGAGCAAATAATTTTTGTGGTGTACTTGCAAATTCATCAAATTTATTGCCTCTGGAATTGGAAACTATGTGAAGTATCAGTCGTTTCCACATTTAACCACAGGTTTTTACAACTGTTGGAAATGAAAATAGATGTCCAGGGTTTGAAAAGGATTGGGGTTCATACAGTCAATTGAAATTATAAACCGAAAGTTGTTTTCTATTCTCTTATTAGTCAACGAAATGCTATGATTTTTTAAATTCAATCAGTCACGTGTTTTCATAGTAGTAAAAATTTAACTTTTTTTTTGTTCTTTATTGCTTTATTTTTATGACTTATATCTATGGCAACAACCAAATTTGTTATGTAAATGTCATATCCATTGCTTGCCAATGCAAAATGAACCGGTATGTGGGAAGAAATCCGAAATATGTTTTTATAGCTCATAAATTTGCTGGGAAAATTTGTTATTTTTTGAAAACGTCCCTCGACAAACTAATTTGGTCAAGTTAAGTCTGTCTTGTGATGTTCCCAAAACAAAAGCTTTTTTTTAAATATCGATAAAGCCATACGCCCTTTATGCGGGATTACCGATACACATTTATAGAATAAGGAAAATAAAGTAATATTACATCGTCTAAATCGTTTCAAATTTTATCGTAACTTCTTTTGCACAACGTTCTGTCATTTGGTACAAGCCGGCTTAATAAATAAATTATACAATTTGTTAACATTCCAAAACTATATTGCTATTTTAATCAATCACAGGTGAACATAAAGATACACAAGATTGCTTCAAAAACACTGCTACTACTAATGACTAGCTTTAGGTCTAGGTGTACGAGATAAAACTTGTTTGGTAAAAGAGCTTTTTAAAATACAAAAAAAACGAATTTATTAAGTTAGCAAATGTTAAGCACACTGTATAGCATTATTACCCAGATTCACCATTTTGCACTCGAATGGTAGTTCACGAGAAACGTAATTTTTCGGCAACATTCTCCTTCATTCAATTGTTTTCTGTTAACTTACAGCAGCCGACTGCAGTTTTTTTTTGCTACAAATCGTTAATATCGCCAAAAAATGACTTTAGACCAATACAATTTTATATCAAAATTATTAGTATATCAATGCGAAACTTTTAAGCTACCCAAATATAGCGAATTCTATTTAAAAAAAGGTAAGTTTGATTCGCCACACTTTTTTGAGCCACCCTATACAATCAAAGGTATTTTAGTAATGTGTACCATCTTCGTAGCTACAACTTCTATCTACACAATAGTTATGTAACTCTTATAGTTTTAGAAATATCTTCCACCCCCTCTCGTTGCCGGATGCTGTGTAGCTATTACATTTTTTCAGTTATTATAATTTAGCCAGCATTGCATATACATGGTGTCCCACTTAAGAATGTACCACCTTTTTATCTTCTTTAGTATTTATCCGATGTGAACCAAATTGTCTTGAAAGATAGAATCGCTTCAAATGCAAAGCAATTTCTTGTTCTTCTTCCTTTTACCGAGTGGCCATAAATATCTGATATCACACTTTATTAAAGTGATGAATCCAACTAAACTGTCATTAATGTCATCACAACTCAAATTCCTATCTGCCAAAAATTATTACAGATTGCAATAAGTAATGGAGTTAAAACAGAAGATTTTTATAATCCAGTCGTAGGCTAAACTGCAGAATCCGGGGCACATTCCCCTCCTCTTATTGCATTTTATTACATTACATAGGTACCAATAGTTAACGTAATTGAAATATAATGCTAACCAACATTTATAAGTAGCTAATTCCATGGCTACCGGGATCTCAGATATTTATGGCAACCCGGTGTTATGGGTCAGTGGACTGTTTTTAACCACAAAGTGGCTCTATGCCCATCGAAAGTGAGGAAGAGTATCCTTATTAGGGGTTAATGACTACCACAAGTGTTAGCTTGGTAGCTGGAGAGCTTACGATTTCCAAACTTTCGGTGTAGTTGCCAGGGGTAAAACCCGGTCCAGCCGCCTGAGGCTCTAGCATGCTGCTTGCTTGATCATCCGCTATCGCAAAGCTATCTGCGATACTAAAATAAATGGAAAACATTTCGAAATTTATATTAGGCTTTTTTATCGGAAAAATTTTGGTAATAAAAGTTGTTCAGAACTGCACAAGCAACCTACATCCAAATGTTGATCAAAATTTAAAAAAGATTAAAATTTCTGTTTGAAACAACATCGAAGTCCGAAAATACCATCTTTTAGTTTACAAAACACTATTTCATATTTTTGAGTAGTATTTATTTCTGATTTGTGAAAAAATCCTAAAAATAAATTAAAATCAAAATGAATTATTATTGTTTAATTTTTACTTCCCTCGTCTAAAAGCCAAAGTATGGCATCGCATTACGAGATTGTTTCAGATCGTCACGTTTACTCAATTCTGTCTGTCTGTATGTCTGTCTATCTATCCGTCTGTTAGCGGTATAGCTTAAAAACGATTTGTTTGAGAAAGACTGTATTTCGGATGCGGATCTGATCTGAGACGAAACTGAATATGCTTACGGTCAAATATATACAGGGTGGGCACCTTAAAAAACGAAAATCTTCTCTATTTTGCTTTAGCGCAGAAATCGGTAACAGTAACAATTTGCACACAGCTTAGGTTTTTAACCTTAATGAAAATGGAATCATCAGGTACAGAGGGCGTTTCTTGATCTATTATTAACATTTGATGTGGCGCAGTTATTGTTATTACCAGTATTAATGAACTGAGATGCAAAATTTATAATTTTATTGTATCCCTAGTACCTTGACCCCTTGAGAGCAAATGTTTTTAACTTTGGCAGTTTTTTTCTTTCTTCTTTTGAATACACGAACTTCGAGCCATTGTACAGTTACGTTTAATAACAATATATTCTTTCTAAATACAACTACGAATCAAGATTTGATTTTAGTAATAAGAAACCATTAGTATCTTGAAACACCCTGACGACTAAATCCTTCTTAATATTATGGCGCTGAAGTGCTCCTCAGCGCAATATTTTTTTTTTCAACCTTACTAGGCAATTGGCGTTCGGTGTTAATTAGTGTATACTTCAAGTTCAAGTGCTGCTAAAAATTCTCTGACTCAACAATATTTATTTTTCTATATTAAATGTTTGTTAAAAGAATTGTGGTTATGGCGCCTGAAATCGTTAGTGTTATAGTTGTCTAAGTCTTGGTTGTGAAATATTACTACTAAAAGATCACGGATTTTACAAAAACTATATTTTAGCACAAAATAAGAAATGACATTTATAATTTTAAAGTTATTAATGTGGAGAAAATTAATGTCAAAAAGAATTTTAAATTATGTGAAATTTCAAGAATGCATGATTTTAATTATTTTTTGAAGAATAAAAAATCACAAGTCGTAAACATGTTTATTAAAAGTTAAAAGTTTAAAACACAAAACGTTTCGCAATTTTAGGTTGCTTCATCAGTTGTATAAATTAGAAAATATTGAGAATACTGGAATACATTTCTGAAAGGAGCAAAATAAATCGGATTAGCAAATACATCTATCTCCTGCAAAAAACCTGTATACTTACATAAAATTATATTGTAGGGTAGTACTTAGAAGAGTTTGTTGAAGGTATTATATTATTGTAATAAATTATTTGTAAAACACTTTAAAACTCATAAAACATTGTTTAGTTACGCTGGTGACGAAGACAAATTTACATATATTTTAGCAGTTTAGACAACTTCAGTGTCGACCGAACCCACAACTTAAAGTTGGCGGCCAAACGTAACTATAATAAAAGGCTTTCGAAAATCAAAGTTATGGTAACTTTTCCCACTTTCAAATCCAGCATTTTACATTATAATTACATATGGTAAACTTAGCACTATCAATATCTTTAACAAACAGTTTTTTACAGGTGTCTTCCTAACACTAACTGCCCTTTTTCAATACGCTTCACCACCTTCTTTTTTCTATTGGCTTCCACATTTTAATGTATCATTCAATGTCTTAATAATACACCTGTGAATTGCTCTTTTAAGTCTACCGTCTTCGCCGTCATCGTTATTAAATTTATTGGGTTTTGATTATTTTCTAACCAAATTCCCAAAATTCTTAGTTGTAATTTATTTGAAGGAATTTTGTAAACTAATAAATATAAAACTGTCATGTCATATACAGTGTGTACATAAAGTATGGAATAAATTCATTATCTAGAAAAGGAAAAGGTTTTCGGAAAAATCCTCGAACACGTCAACCTTTGTTTTAAGATGCGCATCTTTTGACGTTCTATTCCTATTGGTGACATTATTACTGTTCCGGATATGACGTCATCGACATTTTTTTCAAATGGCAACCTCTATTTTTGACAGCGCCATTTGAAAGAGCATATTTTTCTGCATACAGCACATCAAAATCTTTGTCATGTTACATAAGGAAATTTTCGAGAAAATTAATGTTATAACGATTTAATTAATTTTAATTAATTTATTTTATTCAGTTAATTGAACAAACTAATTAATTAAGTGTTGAAACTGAAGTCCTTCCTAGCTTTGTAAAGGTCTCTTTCTAAGTCATAAAAAACCACTCTTTTTATTATAGCAAAAAAGACATTTTATCCACAATCACCTTATAATTGAAGTTTTATCCACACTTATGAACCGTCTAAAGTACCACTTTATCCACTAGTGGAATAATGAAATTACTTTATTTCATTAGTGGGATAAAACCATGTCACTTACTACTGCAGTGTTGGTAGCACTGTCAAGCTATGCCAAATTCGAAATTTGTACGTTAAGTTTTGCGTCAATCTGTGTCAAATAACAAACAAAACTTAACCTATTAACCTCTCGAATTTGACATAGACTGACAATACACTTCAGTACTGCCAAACGTATAACATTTGATCTTTCGGTACTTTCCAAATTGTCACTATGACTTTTCATGGCTGTCAATACAAAACGTATGTTTTTTACTTCCTTTTACGATAAAGGAAGTATTGGATTCACCTCAAAAATTACAAATTGAGTTTTCAACAGATCTTCACGTTTTAGAGTCCCCTGAATTAATTAGTTTGTTCAATTAACTGAATAAAATAAATTAATTTTAAATCACTATAACATTAATTTTATCGAAAATTTCCTTATGTAACATGACAAAACTTTTAATGTGTTGTGTGCAGAAAAATATGGTCTTTCAAATGGCGCTGTCAAAAATAAAAGTTGCCATTTGAAAAAAAATTCGATGACGTCATATCCGGAACAGTAATGATGTCACCAATGAGACTAGAACGTCAAAAGATGCGCATCTTAAAACAAAGGTTGACGTGTCCGAGGATTTTTCCGAAAACCTTTTCCTTTTCTAGATAATGAATATATTCCACACTTTATGTACACACTGTATACAGTGCCTTCGTAAAGCAGTGGATAAATTCCTTAAAAATTCAACTAATAACTTTTGGAAAAAAACGTAGGGACCCGTCGATTTTTATTTTTATTTACGCATTTTTTCAAATAAAATCTATATATACAGAGTGACCCGCGTAGGAGGTATGACGTCATCGATGTCTTTTTAATGGCAACCCTCGTTTCTTATTACCGAATTTGAAAGAACTCATTCTTTTACTTACGCTAAAATAATTTTTGAGTATAGGTCACATGACCAAAAATTAAAAAAGAAAATACTAAATTTTACTGCAATTCAAAACAACTAACTTAAATGTTTAAATTGTGCACCGTTGTCTGCCTGACAGTAGCCAAGACGACCGACATGTTTTTTATTGATTGCTGTCATTGATAAAAACATAAAATCATACTTCATAAAATTAAATTTAGTATTTTGCAATTTTAAAATTCTTTCTCTTAATACTTGGTCATGTGACCTATACTCAAAAATCAAATTCACGTAAGTAAAAAAATGAGATCTATCATATTCCGTAATAAAAAAAGGGAGTTACCTCCTACCTACCTTCTACGCTGGTCACCCTATACAGTGTGGTCCATTAAGTGTGCAACAAATGGGACATTTTTTTATTAGTTGTAAAACCGAAATTTAAATACCGCCAAAAGTTAGTGCATGTTCGGTAACCATATCAGATGCCCTTAGAATGGCTTCAAGTCAAACAATATACAGGGCAGGACAAAAAATATGTAATTCGTTCAAGAATAAAGTTACCTTATTTCAAAAAATATAGCAAAATTTTATTGAGAAAAGTTGTTTAGAATCAAAAGTTATGCTCAAATACAAAGTCACGGCCTACTATTCGAATTTTGATTCTTTTTTTGTAAAATTTTGTATTATCCCCGTATGATACATATTTTTATTATTCTGATTTTATTAAGAGTTTTTCATATGTAAATTATTATTAGTAAAGCATTTGTCTTGTTAAAAAGAATATTTGCGAAATTCTAAAGTTCTGTTAAATATCGTTGCAACAAACATGAAGTGGACGCTTACCTAAAAAAATATAAATCCAAGTAAATTTTACAAATACGCTTCAAGTTGCTAAAAGTTATTTAAAAGGGATGTGGTTGTGGCTAATTTAAATACATATAAAATCAAAATAATAAAAATATGTATCATACAGGGGTAATACAAAATTTTCCAAAAAAGAATCAAAATTCGAATAGGAGGCCCTGACTTTGTATTTGAGCATAACTTTTAATTCTAAACAACTTTTCTCAATAAAATTTTGCTATATTTTTTGAAGTAAGGTAACTTTGTTCTTGAACGAATTTCTTATTTTTTGTCCTGCCGTGTATATTATTTGACTTGAAGCCATTCTAAGGGCATCTGATATGATTATCGCACATGCACTAACTTTTGGCAATATTTAAATTTCGATTGTACAACTAATAAAAATATTTCCCATTTGTTGCACACTTAATGGACCACACTGTATATACCTACACATTTTATTTGAAAAAATGCACAAATAAAAATAAAAATCGGCGGGTCTCAGCGTTTTCCCAAAAGCTATTACTTGAATGTTGTTGAATGTATATCGGTGAAATTAGGATTAGAGAACACATAAAAATGTAATTAAAAAGTAGCGGATTGAAAAATCTAAAATTGTAAAACATACTTAGAATAATAACCACAAAATACATTGACATAACACAGAGACCTTATCTAAATAATAATCGATACCAACTATTATTTTGCTTAGCAAGGATGAATGCCTATCGTTTCTCGGTAGATTTAGATAATAGTTGGTTATCGATTCTTAAAGTTTTGTTTAAGTAGTTGGCTCTCAGTGTCAAGCTATTTACTAAAGAAGTGATTTGCATCCTACTACTGTTCCTGTAAAATAAGTTGTCCCAGTTAATTTTTAATTTAATTAATTAATTCTTGAAAACGAAAACATATTTGTCTTCCGAAACGTTCCTATTTTTTATTTTGTATTGTGGTGAACTAGACAAATAACATCATGAAATTCAGTAAATTTACAAAACATAGCTTTGCTCTATAGAGAAGCCAACATCTAGAACTTTAACAACAATAATATAATAAATTCAGACCGCAAAATTTAAAAACATTGGAATAGGAAAAATGAAAAAAAAGTGGTAGTGACTAGTACTGCAAGGAAAATAGAAGTTAAAACGTTTATTTATGAATTTATTTATGTATATTCCGATAGAAGTGTATTTGTTTTTCATTTTCTTCATGTGCATCCAAGATTGTAAAACGTTAGGAAATTTAAGAATTAACTATTAATGATTAATGATAATAATCACTGATAACTAGGTTACAGAATATGTTGTTTAAGTACTGAAGTGCAACACACTTGTATGCTCAATCAATTATGCAGTAACGTCAGTTTAACTGGTTATTTGTAAACTCGTACTTAGTCTGTAGCATTATGAAACAGGCGTCAGATGGTGAATTTTGAAATAAAAAATTATATCTGTGATGAGCTTTTTCTGATATTTCAGGTGCTACCCTCAATGTTCTAGTGGATAACTTATAATTTAAGTTTTCCTATATTTTGTGGAAACTCTAATTTAACATAATTTCAAACTTCGTGATTCTTCAAAGAGCACAAATAACACAAAAAGTGACTAGACGCATAAAATAATAATTGAAAATACTTCAGGTCTACACAGAAAACGTTTAGTTTTTAAGGTAAATTTTTTAAAACTTGAAGGAAAATTATGTAGGACAAATAATATATTTGGCAACGTTTTTTATACATGTTAGGTAAGAGATGTCAATATTTTTTAAAGCTATACGTTATGTGATTTACGAACAATGGCACTTCCTCACTTGTACAAAAAACATAGTTTACATATATAAATCCTACCAGCAGTTGTTACTTCAGTTTTGAACAAAGCTTGAACTTCTACTTGGATTACCAGTTTTAGTAAATTCTGTAATGTTTGTATTGAGTCGAGCTGAACCAACCGAAAAGAAATTACACATACACAGGGTCCAACAACGATGGGAGGTTGGAAGATATTTGTAAAACTATGGAAATTACATAAAATTTGCTTATATAAAAGTTCCAAGTACGAAGATGGTGTACATTTAATATAATAGTAATTTGTACAACTAGTTTTGAAAGTCATACTTTTTTTCATGAATTTGCAGTTTGATAACGAGGGCGAAGTCCGAGTTAATCAATCAAATGAATGAAAAAAAAATACTTTCAAAACGTGTTGTACACGTAGTTTTTTTGCATAGTGATCTTTTGGTCGAAATTTAGTCGAAAAGGACTTCGGAATTGACAACTGTCAAATTGACATTTCAATAAAATAGTTTAAAAAAGTGTACTTTTATTCACGATTTTTCGTTAAAAAATACAACTTTTACGATCACTATGCAAAAAAATATTTTTGACTATACAGGGTCGTTCAAAAAAGTATGATGAACTTGCTTTTTTAAACTGGACTCACTATATGTGGTTAATCTAAAGGTTTTCCGTCGAAGTGCTGATCATTTTTCAATGATGCATTTAATAAACATTATGGTATGCATTTCGACACCCATGGCTACATGATTGGTCAATTTCAGCTTATTCGACCAATCGTAAACGTAGTGCCGACATAGCTACCCGAAATTTGGTCAGTGCTGAAGCACAGGTTAGAATGTTCTAGTCTACAACTGAGCGTATTAAAAATATAGTCTTCAAAATTTGCGCCGATTTTTATACAAGTGGCGTAATACTAATTTCACTTCTGTCTTCTTCTACTTCATACTAGGCAGTATGGGGTTATCTTACTAGATTCTTTCCAGTCAATTTGCATTAGTTTTCGTACCTACTTGTCGTAACGCTAAACTTGGGCCTAAAATTTCTGTCATACTCATACATGTAGATATACCATTCTGGATTTGTACTTTCATCTACCATCACGGTGATCACAAAGGAGTTAAAAAACTGAAATAAAAAAAAACATAGGATGCCAATCTGAAGAAAGATGAGTATGTAAAGGTAACAAGACCTGCCTAACTGACGCAGTGTAGCCCAAAGTGTAACAGTTGCAAGCAACGTTACACCATCATCAAACAAATGTATCGAAATTTGCACACTAATGCAAGAACATCACAAACATTTTGAACTCCAACCTCAAGCTGACAAGTGTTTAGATTGTACAAATGCTTAAGAAAGGTTGACTGCCAATCCGCCACCGAATTAATATGAATATCAAATTACAACCTACTGCTATCAGTCGATATAAGGCAGAGATTACAAGGGGTTGTAAAATGCTACCGATCACCAAAAGGCAATATTTCCGTTCATTTCTCCTGGACGTCGTATCCATAAGCACGATCTTTTGAGGTATCTATATTTCTATTTCATTGTTTGCACGTCATTAATTAAACACACAATATTCCAACCTACTTTTCAGCATTATCCAACATTTGAGTAGCTATTTCAGCACTGGTGCTACTATTGGTCGAATAAATTGGAATTGACCAATAATATAGCAACGTGTGCCTAAATGCATAACATAATGTTTAAATGCGTACGGGCAAATTTTATCTATTTTTGATATACCACTATTTTATCTAAAAAAATCTGAACTTCAGAAAACAATTGCATAAGAGAAGACGTTATAAAAAAATTACGTTATTTGTGAATTACCATTCGAGTGTTTCTAGATATTAACGCTCCACAAGAAGCTCAAGATTTGCAAATTTAATAATTTTATATTACTTCTAACCCGTATATCTAACTATACTACAACTATTTAAATTCGAACATAAAAAACATTAGGCCCTTAAGATGTATTTAACGGGATAAGAAACTAATGCTAATTTAAACACTAGTACTCTCCGAGCACAACAATAAACTAGGTTTAGAAAATACAAATCCAGCAATCACACGGAAAACAAGAAATGTATGAGTAAATTTGATCTTTTAATTTAGAACTATGAAATGAGAGCTCATTAAAGTGAATTTTGAAATACAGAGATACACAATTTGTTTCATTAAAAAATCAAATCAAAATGTGCACACTTTGAGCACTCATGTGGTGCAAGAATTAATTTTTTCACACGTTATTCGATTCTCGTGTTTATTATTTCCTGTATCTTGTATAGGGTAACTGATTTTTTGTAAACCTGGTTTTATAATATGTTAACATAGTTTCAATGTTTAATGTAGCATGTTAAGGACGTTTACTTGTTATCGCTTTAATTGACGCATCTTGAGGGGCTTAAATTCTTTTCTATATTCATACTCGAATGCCTGAAAAACAATTGAGTTTAGGAATATGAAATGAGATATAAAAGAAAAGCTGATTGACTAAAATGACTATTCAAAAATATAGTGCTATACAGAGTGTTTCTTAAATAAAAGGATTAAATTTACTCATTTTGGGCACTCATTTGATGCTGGAATTAATTTTTTATGCATTCTTCCTTTTTTGTGTTTACTATTTCTTATAGCAACAATCAATGCATTTTTTCTCAACCTGGTTTTATGTTATGTTAGTAGACTTCAAGTGTTTAACATAGCATGTTAATAGCGTTAACAGGGTACCACTCTACATAAAGCATCTTGATGGGCTTAAATTGTTTTTTATGTTCAAACTTAAATATTTGAAAAACTATTTAATATAAAAGTATCAAATGAGACATTAGAAGAAAGCCCATTTACTAAAAGAACTTTTAAAAAATACAGAGTTAAACAGAGTGTTTCGTTACAAATCATAAATATTCCAGTTAAACTTATTTGTGCTACAACTATTTTTCTCGTGCAATGCTCGTTTTTTGTATTTATTATTTCTCGTATCAACAATAATTGAATGTTTTTTAACCAGGTTTGATGGTAGAATAGTTCAAAACCGGAGAAACGGTTGAAGCGGCTTTTAAAAAATACAAAGTGTTCCATTTTAAAAAAAATCAATTTGCGTTCACACATTTTTAGCACTCATTTAATGCTAGAATTATTTTTTCACGTATTTCTCGTTTTTGGTGTTTATTATTTCTTGTATCAACAATGGCTAGATTTTTGTTTCTAAAGCTGACTTTTGAGTTATGTTAGTAGAGTTCAAATCTATAACTTAGCATGTTAACGACGTTTGCTTTAAGTAAATCATCTTCAAGGGCTTACATTGTTTTTTTATGATCAAACTCCAATATCTGAAAAGCGGTTGCATTTAGCAGTATGAAATGAGGTATTAGAATATAGTTCGGTAACTGAAAAGACTTTTAAAAAATACACATGTATACAGAATGTTCCACAAAAAAATCAAAATAATTACATTTACACATTTTGAGTACTCATTTGATGCTAGTATTAATTTCGTCATGCATTTCCCGTTTTCCGTGCTCATTATTTCTTGTATCACCAATGACTGATTTTTTCTCTAAACCTGATTTTATATTATGTTAAGCAAGTTCAAGTGTTTAGTTTAGTAAATAATAATAATAATAATAATAATAATAATAATAATAAATACGGTTTATTTCCCAAAATAAAAAGTATAAGCAATGGCAATACCAATAACCATAAAGCCAAAATTATCAAACTTATATGAAGTAATATAAAATTAGATGAAATTTAATGATCTGAGTGATTTACATATCTTCATTAAATGCCACTATATACCGTGTGTCCAAAAAGAAATTACATAAGGGTTGGCCATGGAAAGTAGAACTAATGTCAGCTGCAAGCTTTAGACAGCAAACTTTAGAATTTCCACAGCAGATTATAATATAAACTACTTGTGACCACAACAATGACAGTTAATGGATTTTAAAGTTTGCTGTTTACATTACTTTTAGTTTCCATAGCCAACCCATATGCAATTTCGTTTTGAACACAGTATAAACACAGAAAACGAAATATTTTAAAAGAAATTAATTAATACTCAAGAAGCTAGCCGGCTTAAAATTTTATTTTTGACAGTGTGCAAGGTAGTCGTCTTAAAAGCAGTAAGTAATGCATTGTATATTCTAGACAGTTATAAGTAAAAGATCGTTTAAAGAATTCACTACGATCAAGTGGAATAGATAACAAGCCTCTCTGACAAGGATTGAAATTACGAATGTTTAGTTCGAAAACTTATTTTATTGTAAAGATATGGAGGTGACTCCAACAATATAACCCCATGAAAGAAAACAGCAGCATGCATAAAGCATCGTTTCTCCATGTCTACCCAGTTTTTTTCTCTAATATTTTATGTAATATGTGCTCGTCTCCGTATGGGTTTTGGATTAATTGTATTTTCTTTGATGTTGCTTTGTCTATACAGAACCCATAAAGTGTATCGCAGAAATTAAAATGTGATAGAATTAGTGAGTCACATAATAGCTTTTTTATATTATCACTTAGTGCTCGCCTGTTACTGTACAGTAATTTCAGATTACAATAAGCTTTACGTAGGCAAGTATTTATGTGTTTACGAAATCTTAGGTCTATCAAGTATAACTCCCAAATTCTTGGCTGAATTTTTATATAAAATAGCATGTTAACGACATTTACTCGTTATCCCTTTAAATAAAGCATCTTGAAGGATTTACATTGTTTTTTATTTTCAAACTCGTATCCCTGGAAGACGGTTGAATATAGTTGCATGAACCGGTATATTAGAAGACAGCTCATTAACTGAAATTACTTATCAAGAATACAGATATATGCAGAGTGTTTCTTTAAAAAAGAGATTAAATTTGCACATTTTGAGCCCTCATTTGGTGATAGTATTATTTTTTCATGTATTTCTCGTTTCCTATTTATTATTTCTTGTATCTACAATAACCAGTTTTTTTTCTAAACCTGGTTTTATGGTATTTTAGTGGAGTTTAAACTTAGCATATTAACGACCTTTGCTTGTTATTCCTTTACATAATAGTACTTTATGTAACTAGTCCTCAAAGCAAGGCTTTAGGGGACGAGTCGTAATGTTTCCGGAAGAGGCGGAGCGAAGCGCAGCCGAGTCCGTAATATGAAGATGAGTCCTCTAAAGCCATTTGAGGACGTGTTGCATACAACGTTTTTTTGTATTAGCTCTCCAAACATTATAATATGAAGTTTCAATTACCATTAACGCGGCATTATATTAGGAGGCCGCGCGAAAATGTATTTTTCGCTCCCCAAACTGGTTACTTTGGAAACTGTCTAGGATCCTCAAAATGACCATTTATTTCATACTGATGTCAAAAATTACATTTTTCGGATTATTTATGGTACAAAAAATGGAACATTAAAATCCTAGTACTTTAAAGTAAAATTTTAAAGTTCAAGTACTTTAAAACTTATTTATTGTACAAAAAATGGAACATTAAAGTCCTAGTACTTTAAAGAAAAATTTTAAAGTTCAAGTAGGTACTTTAAAATTATACGTCAGTTGTTGACATGACATTTGAAATGATTTACAACTTTTTATTTAAAGTTAATTAAACTTGCAGTATGAAATAAACCGTTGTATTCACCACGAACGAAAAGTGTTTTTAAAGGTCCTCGCAAATAATTCCGTCCTCGGCTGACGCCTCGGACGTAAACAACTTTCTCGTCTTTAAAATGCCACTTTTCGTTCTAGATAAATAAACTACTATTAGAGGCCTTGTACTTAAAGTCCTCATGGCAACTAATGTTTGAGTCCGCTAAAATGTTGCCATGACGACTTTAAGTACAAGGCCTCTAAATGGCCATTTTGAGGATCCTAGACAGTTTCCAAAGTAACCAGTTTGGGGAGCGAATACAAAAAAACATCTTAAAGGGCTAAAATAGTTTTTTATGTTCAAACCCGAATACCTGAAAAACGGTTGAAAGTATGAAGTGAAGTAGCAGGATAAAGCTAAATAACTACGAGGGATTTTCAAAAATACATAGATAACAGAACATTCTATTTAAAAATTTAAATGACAACCTTTGCATGTTTTGAGTACTCATTTGATGCTAGAATTACATTTGCATGTATTTCTTATTTTTCGTGTTTATTATTTCTGGTATCAGTAATGGCTGTTTTTTTTTAAATCGGGTGTCATGTTATGTTAGAAAAGTGCATATGTTCAATTTAGCAAGTTAATGACGTTTGCTCGTTATTCCTTGAGATAAAGCATCTTGAGGGACTTAATGTTTTTTTATGTTGAAACTCGAATACCTGAAAAAAGATTGAATTTAGGATTATGCAAGGAGATAGAAGAGAAGTTAACTAAAATTGCATTTCAATGGTACATAGATATAGGAAGTGTTGCGTGAACGATATGACTAAATTTGCATATTTGGAGAATATGTTTGATACTAAAATTAGTGTTTTTTGTGTCAGCAATAACTGGATTTTTTCTAAACCTTGTTTTTGTTATGCTAGAAGAGTTGAAGTGTATGATTTAGCATGTTAACGACGTTTGCTTGTTATCCCTTTAAGTAAAGCATTTTGGTGGGTTAAAATTGTTTTTATGTTGAAACTCGAATATCTGAAAAGTATGAAGTGAGATAATAGAAGAAAGCTTCTTAACTAAAAAGGATTTCTAAAAATAGAGAGACACACACATTTTGAGCACTCTGAAAATGTTTAATGTAGAGAACACCTAACATAATTAAGTATTTGATTTTGGTGTATTCAAGGTTTTTGCAATTCTGATTTAATTTGATACTAGAATTAGATCTTTAATGTATTTCTTGTTTAGTACTCCTTGAATTAGCAATCACTGGATTGTTATTTCTAAAAGTTTAAATATTTGAATTACGGTGTTACGATATTTGCTTGTAATCCTTCTAAGTATCTTATGGGATTTCAACTGTTTTTTTGGCCAAATTCGAATATCTCAACAACCCTTGGATATTCGGATATAAAGTGAGACATCAGAAGAAAGCTCATTAAGGGGGCTCCCAAAAATACAAAATATACAGCGTATTCTATTTAAAAAAGATGCCGAAATTATTTAATTTAAGAATCGTGTGCACCCTGCCTAGTGTTAATACCCAGAGCATTTATTTTATACTCGAAAAGTAGTTCTGAAAAACATAGTTTTTTTTCATATAATGGTTTTCTGTTACTTGCAGTAGCCGCCCGAAGTTTAGAATTGTTTGCATAAAATCGCTAATAACTCCAAAATAGTTAACCCTAGACCCTTGCCGGAATGTAACTTCATATTAAAACGATTAGCAGTTTGACGCAAAACTTTCGAACTACCCATATATAGAACGTTCAATTTAAAAAAGAGCATGTTTAGTTTGCCACACTATTTTAAGTCACGCTGTATAATAATAGTAATTTACGATATAAGTGCGTAAAGCATCTTTAGTCACTCGCGGGGCTTAAAACGCTCGCTCACTTGCGTTTTAAGAACTATAGATGCTTTACGCATGTGTATCGTACAATATTTTATCTACGATAAAATCTAGAAAACACGGTAAATATAAAAAAATATTTTAAATGTAAATTAGTAGGGATGTCGTACCCGGTCTAAAATCAAACCCGGGTACCGAAAACAGTACCCGGGTACCCTCGGGTACCCGAAGATTTTACATTTTGCCTTATTATTTTCTGGCGAATGAAAATATTTCCGTACAGGCGTTTTTTGTTATGACTTTTTTATGACATTGTTTTCTTATTTGTTTGTACATACTTTTGTAGTTTCATGCAATGTTCAAGCTCTATGCTCTACGCATTTTAACTCCGCGAGTTTTAAACTGAACTAATTTGAATTAGTACCTACTCGTCAATTCAAACTGCAAATCGTCTGTCGTCATAAATATTTTCACATTTTCACCAAGTGCTATCATATTCAAGTACGTGACTTTTTATCCGAAATTGGTTTTTTTTATCATCTCCGAAAAAGGTTGACTTTCTGGACATTACATAATTTAGTAGTCGGGTACCCGGGTCCTGAAAATATACCCGGGTTGACTATTACCCGGGTCGGCCCGGGTACCCGGGTACCCGCTGACATCCCTATAAATTAGGAATACTCTCAACCGGTCCTAATTTTGCGTGGTTAAAAATTTTAAAACACGTTGCTACTGTCGACGTGAACTAATGAAAACATGTTATTAACTAGTCGTTTTATAAACTTAAAACTGCCACCTAACAGTCAATTTTACACACTGTCGTAAATAAAAAATGTTTTACTAATGTGCACCATCTTCATACATACAACGTTTGTGTTAGCAAATTGTATGTAATTCTCAAAGTTTTAGAAATATGTACCACAGCCTCATCGTTGCCGGTCCCTATACATCATTTCGGTAGTATAAAATCTGGTGCTTTTAGTTTTGTGCCAGTTAATTTCTAACATTGGCTTTTCTATATACTAGCGAATAGTAATTTACGATACAATTGCGTAAAGCTAGTCTTTAGTCATGAGTGGGGCAGAATTTAAACGCGAGTGAGAGAGCGTTTTAAGCCCCGCAAGTGACTAAAGATGCTTCACGGATGTGTGTCGTACAATATTTTATCTACGATAAAATCTGGAAAACACGATAAATATAAAAAAATATTTAAATGTAAATTAAGGGTAGTAGAAACCGGTCGTCATTTTGCGTGGTTAAAAATTTTAAAATACGTTGCTACTGACGACGTAAACTAATGAAAACATGTTATTAAACAGTAGTTTTACAAACTTAAAGCTGCCAACTAAAATTCAATTGTACACACTGTCGTAGATAAATGGTATTTTAACTTAATTTTCATACGTATTCAAAGGTTACAAATAAAGCTAAAAAAACTAGTCCTAGTCAATTCCTGATAGAAAAGTTGGATGGCACCTAGAGCTTTTTTTGCTTTTTAGGTAGATGACGTATTTACTAAACATGTACAAAACAAATGTTATCTTGTAGATCTAATAAAGCCTGTAATTAGTAGTAGCTTCCGTTTTGGCCAAAGCTTGAACTTATAAGTTTACTTGAAAATTATTGGATTTTAGTCATATTTGTAGTAGAAATTAGCAAATAAGTCTTGAAAATTTACTAATTTTAAAATGCCATCCAGTAAATAGACAAAACCCTCCTTCAATGTTGGCGTTATTAAAGTTAAACGAAATGTTTCTACTTGACACGACGTTTCTGTTGCAGATATTACAAATGTTGGTCCAAACCCCCCTAATAATCGACGGTCTCCGACGCTGCAGCAATTCAAGAGAGCTGCGACAACAGAAGCCGGGAAGAGAGCTGATAACGTTCTTGATCGTGTGCAACGTCTCGATGTGGATAACACAAACATTCGAGATCAAATCACACGGACTACAAGATGACAGATACGATTTCTACGGGAAAGTCCTGTGGACGATCCTGGGGCACATGACGCTCCCCCTCATGATGTTCTACAGGTTCCACTCGTCCGTGTGTTTAGTTGATATTTGGAAATCGGCTTACGAGTCCGAGGGGCACTAATCCCATTAATTTTTACGAACTGGCGCTATTAAATTTAAGCTTGCATGGCGCGATCTAATCGATTGGAGCGTCGTACACGGATCTAAACACATAGAGCGTCGCTTCCTCCTGAACAGATTTTAAAAATAATTGAGAGAAACGCGAATTATTCATAATCTTCTCCCAGAGCATGGAATTAATGACAAAAAATTGTTCGTTTCCGACGACAGGTTCTTATTTCCTAAATCAGTTTTTCTTTTCCATTTATTACATCCGCGGAAATTATGAGAGACTCGGTTTAATGCTATGCAACATCTTAAATTGCAATTAATTTATCTTCACGACCATTTAAAGCGATTTGCTTATTTTTTAACGAAATATTATTTATGTAATGTTGTAAGAATAAAAAATTATATCTGCGTTGTGTCCGTTTATTTTACCACAATCAAACCATCCAGAGTGCAGGCGTTCGGTTAATTAATCAATGAGACGAAAAAGTGTAATAATAAAATGTATTAAGATAATTCAGTCGAAGCGTTCATTGGTGCACATCCAATTTTCAATTAAAATCCCACTCGATGTACAGAATGAAGCTGGGATTGGCTCTAAACGGAAATGTAACTTTGATCTCGCTAAAAATAGGAACAAAAACTTTTATACAAACTTAGCCAGCCTTCGACGTACACAGGCATGGTCCACTGAACAAGCGATTGTGTTTTCTCACTCATGTATGAGTCCATTGCTCATGTGTGTTCCACCAGCGCTTCGATTCTAATGATTTAAATTGGAAGTTGCTAGAATAGGCTGCGTATGTCGATACCGGCCCAAATTATTACTAGCCACCAAAAGAAAATCGGCTTCGGAAGGTATTCCAAAATAACTCCCCTTGACATATTTTCCGAAAAATTACGTTGACAGAGTCGCCCCTTATCTGCTCTAATATCAATTTTGCAATGCATTTGTGTTTGAAATATAATAGCACCGACCAGGCTCATTTCCTTTAAAAACTGATATGTTCAGGAAGTACTACGCCGATAAGATCTTTGTGGCTCATTAAGTCGTGGACATCAGATATCTCTCAAAATGACAATTTTCCGGATTTACATCATAGTGCTGCAATAGGACAAAGCAAAGTTATTGTTATTTCGATTAACATAAAATTTAAGGATTACTTTTCCTGCACTATATTCTTTAAACATTAAATTTCAGAAAAATTGCTTTTAAAATATAAAACCCTCCTTTGTCATTTCAAGCTGGCTTCTAAATAACAAATTGTATAACATAAATTGTATTCAAAAAATCTGATAACTGATCAAAATAAATTGTATTTGTAAATCCTGCAGCTTATTGCGTATAACTGCTAAAAATTAAATTGTTCAATCTGGACATATGAGATATGATTATATATTTTATGTTCACCCTACCTATCCAGTTTCACGTGCTTCAATATTACTTGCAATGACGTACTAAGTGTTATTGATAAAAGATACTTATTTACAAATAATAGAGTCCCCACAATAGTTTTTTCAAACACACGTTGCGCATGAGATTTATTTATTCTAATATAATATGTAGTTTTTCTTTGAATGTCATTTTTTGGCAGTGGTCTATTATAATGTGGAAAAAGTCCGTTAGAACATAATATGTAGGTATTCTCATTCTATACAAATATTGTGATAACTTCGATAAAACCATAATACTCACTGAGTGTAAAATACAGTTGGGGTTTCAAAGTGTTTATCACTTTATGATTAGCGCTGCTGGTGCAGCTTTTAATTTTTATATGCCAAGTAACAATATCAAAAAATAACATTGATAGCAATATTTATTGCCATACGCCCCAGGTTGTAATTAAAATCTTCTGGTTAACCATTTTTTTAAATTATTATTTTTTATCGTTTTCTGGTAGTTGATATTTTTTCTATTTGACAACTGCTAGTTCTATCGCAAATAAAAATCCTATACAGTTGAGAGCAGAATAGATAACAAATGCGTTGCAAAACTCTAAAAGTGGTATTTATTAAGAAGTCTGTACTTTTCAAACCAAAAACTAAAATATTTACAGAGGTTTTTCCAGCACGCATCGTTTAATGACTTTTTTCTAACTTTTAAATCCAGTATAATTTGGCAAACAGCCAAAATCTGTTCTTATTGTGATTTTTTACATTTAATGGAAATTATAGATATAATCATACAATGCTGAGGTGCGGAAATGTACTCCGATCGTTTACCATTGGGATATAAAATTAGCTTTAATGTGGCAATTAGGAATAAAAGGTCAAAAGTCAAACCAAAACTATTTAAAATAGACTCTTATACGATGAAAATCTAAACGAATGAAATAGAAATTCACGTGTAGAACGATATACACTAGCAGTGGGTAATCTTATAAACCACAATCAAAAGCGTAGCAAAAATGCATATGGGACACAGCAAAAACCAATTGAGAGATAAAATATACGATAATTTAGAAAAGTTATAGAATGTGTAAAAAAGCTATAAAAAAACTCTTTTGCTAAGAAATACAAAAATAAGGGTTAGGGAAAATCAAGAAAGGGCTCTATTTTGCCAAGATAAGAATAAAACGTATTCAATTGCAAATGATTCCGAGAAGATAGGAGAGGAATAAAAGTGTGGAAGGAGTACTTTAAAAAAAATTTACCACAAAGAGCAACACATAAAACACTAAAGTAGTAGTGACGAACATGAAAGATTTATACCAACTCTCACAAAAACGAAATCAGAAGTCGGAGCACAAATGGAGGAGAGAAAATGGAATTCCGTAAATACTAAATATTATAACAACAAAAAATCAGTCATGGAATAATTTCGTCACACAAAAAAAGTAAGATAATAAGTAAAAATTACAGAGGGATTGTGTTCTTATTCTGAAAATGATCAATTACACAGAAAAAATGATTGGGGTATATTAGTGCGAATTCAGTAAAGGTTCTGTTAACGACTCTATTTTTAAGTTGAAATGGTTACAAACAACCTGTTACGAACATGACAGAATTATATTCATTTTTATATACTTTCGAAGGGCGTATGATTTAGTAATAGGAAAGAAAATGTACCAGAGAATGAAAGGGGTGGAAATACCGCATAAAAACAGCCGGCTAGTGGAACTATAATAGAAAATTCAGTGAGTAAGGAGAAAGTTAACAGCGTTATCCTTTCTAAACAATGCGAGAATGACACAAAGAGATGCTTTATCAACCACCTTATTTAACATAATTGTAGAGATTTGTTAGCAGCAAGTGATTCATAGACTAAATCGCTTAAAAACATCAAAACTACGTGGATAGATTTGCCGGCCGGCTAATTCAGGGAGATGGCGTCTAGTTTTATAACTACTAACAAATAATTGCAAGCCAAATTGAATGCCAACGAATCTTTTAACTAACGAGAAGTGTATCCATGTATCGCAGGAAATTCGCAAACTCCGGTAGTATAAATATTCTGAAAGAAAAGCACAGGTAGCCGTAACAGTAATAAAATCACAATTAACGTACAGTAATAGATCCAGTCCAAAATTTAAGGTGTAGGTACCTCATAAAACTAACTCGCTTTATAACACAAATTAAAAGGTAAAAATTTACATTGCAACAGTTTAAGATATCTGCTCCGTAGATGAAGAAACATTGAGTGCGTTCAGGCAAGAAGCTCTTGAAGCGAACTGCAGATAACTGCCAGAGTTCCAAATACAAGGTCCGAAATTCTCACGGAATTCAGCAGATACGGTAGCAGTCGAGTGAAGCATTCGACATCGAATCACTGTCCACAGTATTAAATGATTTTACATAAAGAGAACATCGAAACCTGTTACTTAATTCCTTTCTGGCTCAGCCCCTTTCTACCCACTAGGAAAGTCGCATAGCTGACACAGAATCGTTTGAGGTAGAGCCCCCAAGAGCTCATACGAAGGTCGAAACTGGCAAGTGTTTTGCAAGGCCCATATCAGGTCAAAGTCGACACCTTTAAAGTGAAAATAGCGAATAACGGAAGCTCTGAACCTGTGGCTATAATGAAAAAGCCCTCAATAGAATCCCGGAATATCTTAAACACGGCACCGCAAATGCTTCAATCAATTTACCTCAAATTAGTTTTGGACCACCCACGTTAAGAAGTGGAGCAACAAAGCTCTTTAATCCGCCAGAATTGACGTGAGAAAAACATTCGCAGTAAATCACCGGGGTTGCATAAGCCGCCAACATCAGCGAGAGAAAATTCCTCCAACCTTAGACTGCATGCCCGCAAAGTCACTGGGAAATTTAAAAGGCGCTAAAACTGTCCGCCGTCACAGCATCGAACAGCAAGAAATGACACCGTGATCAAAAGCCAGTTCATGTCGTTTCTCTTGTCGGTAAAGGGATATCCAACAGGGCGGAGAGCGCAGAAAATTCAAAAGTTGTACTACATGCGCTGGAATAACCTAAACTGCGCGCACTGGCCTACGAAGTTTAAAGAGGCGCGTTCTAACTGTTACATCCTATTCAAACCGTCTGTCGTCAGTTAAAAATTGACCAATATAAAATCCAGAATTCTTGACCAATAAAAAGAAGTGAGAGCAGGTATCTTCCTAGATTGTATTCAAGTACACGTTTTAAACAAATGTAGTTTTTATTTGAAAAAATAATATTAGGTTTCTGTTACTATAGAGATTGCGTTGCGTGTTACTAGCTGCACGGAAAAATAATTTGAATAAATGGTTTGGCTTATTGAAAACTCTTACGAATACTATTCTTAGTTAAAGTTACGAAGATCATTTTTGCGGTGGTAATACCACGCATTTTTATTGAGCTTGGGACTATTAATCGCATCGAAGCACAATGACATTCGTGATACCACATCAAAAATGGTAGACATAACTTTGACTACTCATGATATTATAAGCAAATATAGAATTTAAGAAAAAGCAAAGTAAATAGAACAGGCAGAATAATGAATAAAAGCCATCAATGCTTATCTTATGCCGCATTAGCATTGGCCTAGGAAGGGAAAAAGTAGGCTCAGTTATTTATGTACAAAAAAAATACCAACTCACATGGAAGACATGCCAAAATACACAGAGTAAAAACTTTTACATATTTGGGAGTTTGCATGACAGTGGAGAGAAGTAGTACATCAAATATAAGGATAATAATATGGTCTTATAATCATAAAAGATAAAAATGACAATATAATATATATTGCTATGATATAAAAAATGATAAAAAGAATACATTCTTTAAAAAGGTTGAATCAATTTTAGAACTAGCCAAGATTGGTATAATAATTTTAAAATATGCAAGTCGTTTGAATTATCAAAAATCAATTATTGTTCATATGAGATGCACTGCAGAATGTTATAAAGTATTGGAATATAACTCAATTTTATAAATGCAATGGTTATTTAAGTTTCTGGAAAGTGTATAAATAGTTATAACCTAAAAAATGATTTATGTCAACACATTTAACTAATTTGATTTATTTAAATAATTAATAAGATTTTTCAAAGCGAGTGCTGAGATAAGTAAAAAGGGGTTGTTTATGTTTGAGATAAAAAGAGGGCGGATATAATAAAAATGAGGAAGATATGTCAGATTAAATAATTATCCAGAATTAATTGCATAATAGATAAACTCTGGGTATAACATAATTTAAAAGGTGTCAAAAGTGTTTATCAGTGCGTGATAACATTGTGGAGAAAATATCAATCAACTAGAAGAACATTGTTACAACAGTAGCAAAATCCGGAACAGTCAAAGGGATATTTCAAGGCTGAAGGATGCAGATGAGACACCACTATTGATAAAGCAGATCAAAGGGATACTTCAAGGTTGAAGGATACAGACAACACACAACTATTGATAAAGCAGAGTGAGTTGAAAATTGAAATTATATTATCAGTACTGAGCGACGAACAATATTAACTAAAGAGGAAATTTAAAAAGGCCAATAGAAAGAGATTTTAAAAGCATGCAAATTAGATAAGATTCATTTAATAATAGATTTGTAAACTTGAAGTTTAGAAATGATAATTAATTTTGGAATTGTAAATAAAATAAATTTGTTTTAAATTGTTTAAACGTCCGTAAATTAATTAAACATGAAGAATCACTTACAAATTGGAATAATGGATAACTAAGTTAAACAAGATGTCATTCAAAGGTTGAAATTGAACTATTGACATAATACAAACAATATTTTTCAAAATAATTCAATTCGTTAACATACTTTAAAATAGATTGCAGTGCATAATTAAATATTAAGCAACAGTTACCCTGCAGATAAAGAAATATTAGAGCTAGTCGAGGTTATTATTAATACATGCAAAAGATATCTACAACAAGGTAAGTTTTATATTGATTGAACATTTTTAATAAGTAAATAATAAAGTCACAACACCTTCGTACGTAGCAATATATATAATTGTTAATAGGGCGAAGTTCGGCTTATAGTAAACCATAAAAAAATAAGAGCAAAGATTGTTAAAGGAGATCGATGTGCAGAAACTCCAAGTTAATCTTTTCAAATCAACAAACCTCTCGCGAAAGTTAAACAATACAATACAAAACAATACTCAGACACACAGTAACGTATAAATGTATCACATGGGTCATTAATAAAGAAGATGAAGACTGGAAATCTGGAAACGGAGAATAAAGTAAATATTGAAATGTGACAGTAGATGTGGAAGTGCGTAGCTTCAGAAAGAAAGAACAAGCTCCGAGTTCGGGAGATATACCCATCGAGCTGATAAAGATGTATCTCATCAATACATAAAAAGGTAGCAGAAGAGATTGTAGTAACTATCGCGGGCTAAGTGTTATCAGTTCATTTGCGAAAATTTATGGAAAAAGCATGTAGAAAACCGTAGGGAAAGCATATGGAGAGTTCGAAGAGCAAAATGGCTTCAGGGCTAGACAAAAATGTCTTTGAGGAATCTATTGTGACAAAGAACCTCTGCCATGGCTGTTTTCTTCTCCAACGCCTTTTAACATTTATTTAAAATTCTGGAAGCATCGGTGTTGTAATGTAGGTAAACTCGTTGAGAATGATCCGCTTTATACCTTATTATTTAGAAAACTTAAGGGAGAATATGAAAAACTAATTTGAAATAAACATATCTAAACATATTTGAATATTTTAAATAGCAAAAGCACCGATGAAACTGACAAGGCAAATTGATGGGAAACACAAGCGACTAAATTATTCAGTCGCGAGTACTATGAAATTACAAAGTAACAAGTAAAACGAGAACGTCAATATGCAGAACGATTCTCAAAAGTATATGTACTTTGTGGTCGAAAAAATCGAACGTAAATGACACGCATAGGAGGCGAATAGCGAAGGGGTTGCAGTATTTTACGAATTCTACCTATTAGTATAGAATAAATTAAACGAAGAATCAACGCAAAAAGAGCACACTAGAAAAAAACTGCTACTGTAATGCCGTCGTCTAAAAGGTATGCCTGAATTCAAGTGACCAAAAAATTTCGCCTGCGTAGACACGTAGACAGGTTAGGTTAGTATGTTTATAAAGCCTGCCAGCTAGGGCATTTTGAAAATTTTAATATTTGTCCAGCAGCGCCAGTTCACACAATTTGAAGTTTCGAATTTGTAAGCCTATGTTTGGTTAAAACATTTTTCAAAATGTCTTGATGCATTTGTTCATGTGGAAATAGGGATAGGAGAGATGTGTTCTATCACGAATTTTAATCAAATATGGTACAGTCGTGTTCATATAAATCTGGGACAATGGTTTTTTTATATGTAGGTTCAGTTAAGAATTGAAGAATATCTTCATGGATTTACTGCTATCAAAAAGAGTTACATTAAACTTTAACAGGTAATGAAATCTGTAACTCTTTCTGATAAGAGGAAATCCATGGAGATATTCTTCAATTCTTAACTCAACCTGCATGTGAAAAAAAACACTGTCTCAGATTTATTTGAACACGACTGTACATTTGTGTGGCTGGATAAAGGCTCAAGGGAAAAATATGTGATCTGCCATACAATGTCAACCAGCATCAATTTTATGAAGCGGCCATATTTGCATAGTACCGACAGTCAGCTAGTTGGCAGGCTTTTAACGACGCGGTACTTGTTAATCAACGCAGGCAATGCCAAAAAGGAGTTGGAAGTAGATATCTCTGGAACGACGATTATATTGGAGGTCTCCGAGGTTATGAAGCCAACGCGTCGGCGTCGTAGAAGCAATGGAAGCAGGAGGAGAGCTTCATGATAGCGACTGCCAAGACAGCTTTAAAAAATCGCGATACTATTTCATTAACTAACTGTAACTCCATATCTACTAATAGTTTTAACTTTACTATAATAATGGTGAGGCACTAACACCCCATGAAGGAGCTTGGCCTGCAAAGGCGGAAGGTTCTGAGCCACGCTGGCGCTTTTAACTTTACTATAAACCTTACAAAAACTGTAAGATATGTTAAATTACTAGTTATACATGGTTTGTACTAAATCATATTTTTAAAAAATATTAAAACATTAATGAATATATCCTTAGAATTAATAACATTCAAAGGGAACGTTAATAACCACAGCAGGTACTCGTAAGACAATTTTTAACTAGATAAAGCACACAGACACAGAAACTATGAGATTTTTAGAGTTCCAAAAGTAGAAACAGAAATAATAATGTAATTATGGAACTACTTTTTCTTATTCTTCTTCTTTTTCTACCTATTATTTCTCGAGGAGGTTGATTCGGTCTTTCTTTTTTGACATTTACTTCTTTATTGTTATCTTTCCATTTCTTCCTTAGCCTATCTCACTGTCTTCTACCTTCTACTCCCTTTTCCATTACTTCCTTTGGTCTTTTGTTTTATTCCACTCTCCATACATGTCCATATCACCTTACCTGCTGATTTCCTATTTTTGCCGTTACTAGGTCTTGTAGTAATTGATCTCCAACTATATCATTAGTCTCTTTTTGTTATTTCTGTTATTGCCCTTAAATACTTCATATTTTGATGTATTTTATTTATTACTAGCAAGATGCCCGTTCTTCGTACGGACTACAAATGTTTGTTTTTTCTTCTAAATCTCAAATGCATTCTAGAGTGTCCCCCTCCTCCATCACTCAATACGCTAAACAGTTTACCCCTTTTCGCCTCTTAGGGGTAAAATTTCGAAAAAAAATCTGCCCGTTTTATACTGAAATGAACCCACAGGGAAAAATAATTGTAACTTCCTACTTCTATTCAGTTTTCCCTTTTTACCGCTTTAGGGGTGAAATTTAAAAAACCCTTAGAAACCTTTTCTAAAGATTTAAAAATACATCTATATGCCAAAAAAGAATGATCTAACTCAACAAACACAGAAGATACAAAGGGTTCTATAATTCTCCCCGAATTCAAATTCGCACCTTTTAAGGGTTGATTAGGGCAATGAAATGTGGTTTTAGACATTTGCATTAGATAGCTATACATGCAAACACCAAGTCGATATCTTACCGGGCCTAAAAGATATTGTAGAATTCGTGAAAACAAAGTTAACCCCTTTAGGGGTACATTTTTCAAAATCACTTAAACTATTTTTTAGATATTTTAAAAATATATCTATATGCCAAAAAAGACTGTTCTAACTCAATAAACATAGTAGTAACGAAGGGTCTTTAATTGACCCCCTACCCCTTTTCAGTTTTTCCTCCTTTTACCTCTTTACGGTTAAAATTTTCAAAATGCCTTACACCTCTTTCTAAATATTTTAAAAATACATCTACGTGCCAAAAAAGAATGTTCTAACTCAATAAACATAGGAGATATTTAGGGTTCTTTAATTCAGCCCCAATCCAGATTTGCACCTTTAGGGGTTGATTAGGGCAAAATCCTAAAATACATTTCTAGGTATTTGCATTGATAATCTTTGCAAGTAGACACCAAGTCGGTATCTCATCTGGTCTAAGAGATATTGAGGAACTCGTAAAAACACATTTTACCCGTTTTTACCCACGTAGGGGAGGAATTAAAAAAAAAATCCTTTTTAACCCGTTTTATTATAAAATGGAACTAACAGCGAAAAAAATTAATAAATTTAACCCCCCCCCCCACCACTTTTTAGTTTAGCCTCTTTTTACCCCTGTAGGGTTAAAATTTTGAAAGTCCCTTACGCCCCTTTCTAAATATTTTAAAAATGCATCTGTATGCCAAAAAAGAATCTTCTAACTCAATAAACATAGGAAATACTTAGGGTTCTTTAATTCACCCCCAATCCAGATTTGCACCTTTAGGGGTTGATTAGGGCAAAATCCTAAAATACGTTTCTAGGTATTTACATTGATAATCTTTGCAAGTAACCACCAAGTCGATATCTTATCGGGTGTAAGAAATATTGAGGAATTCGTGAAAACACATTTTATTCCTTTTCACCCCCTTAGGGGTCGAATTTCAAAAAATCCGTTCTTAGCACTACCTTACGTAACAAATCAAACCTTCCACCCAAGTTTCTAGTACGAGTGGTTTCGGCTCTGCGTTGATTAGTCAGGGTTGTGACTTTCCTTTATATATGTATAGATGACAAATTCTTCTACATTTTCATGTATACTTTTAATTACGTTTCATTTTATAGTATTTGTGCAAAAGCTTCTGCAATGTCTAAAAAGCTAGTCTAAGTTGTTTAACTTTTTAAAGTTTCATAAAAAACAGCTGCATTCTTCTTGAATCACATTTTCAATTTCTACCCCTTACTTTTCCTCTAATATTTTTGTACCATGTGTTAAAAAAGAAATTCCATAAGAGTTAGCCGTGGAAATATGATTCATTCATAGATTTTTTGTGTTCTGCTGTAGAAACCGTTATAATTGTAGCTTAATTGAATTTTCAATATTAACTTATGAAACAACAACAGCAGTGATGACCTTAACGAATTTTAAAGCTTGCTGTTGACATTATTTTCCATGGCCAACCCTTATGTAATTTCTTTTAGAACACATGGTATATATTTTTGACATTATGGAAGATACAAATATTCTCTATAATTTTCACATTGACTTGTGCGTCATCCCCCTTTTTTTCAATACCACTATCTTTATCACTTTACCGTTTTTCATTACGTTCACCTAATTCTACTTCTGCTGTGAGAGGCGGATTTTAATACAGACGGACTAGGCTGAAGCCTAGAGAGAAAATTTTTGGGCGGCGTGAAATTTGGGATGATACAGGAAAATTAAAGCAAATTATTTAAATAGTAGAAATAAATTATATAATAAAAAATATAACTCTAATTTTACTCTGTAAACTTTTATTTTAAATCAGTGTTTTACGATACAACCAAAGGTGATGACGTTACATAAGTTACAGTAAAATAAATGCCGCCGAACTTCGACATATTCCACAGGAATAAATACAAACAATACAAACACAGCAGCTTTTTCCAGATAGTGCGCGATATTGTTTTCGAAACGTTTAGGTAAGTAGTTCTAAGAATTATAATTTTTAAATAATTAATATAATACGAATGAGCAACTTAAAGAAAAGGTAAAATAGAGCTAAATTATGCCAGTGCACACTATTGGCTGGTTCTGGATTCTGGATTTCTGGATTAAAAATGGAGGGTGAGTTACCTCACATGCACTTAGGCCGCATTAAGTGGGCCCATTGTGCTACGTCCCAGCAGCTCTCCAAGTTGGGTATCACTCAAGCCATCCAATCCTTTGAATGTACTTAAGGACAACCGCAACTGGAGTGTTGCTAATTCTGACCATATCGGGCCAGAAGTCCCCCAACATGGATCCTCTGACTCTTGCGAGAGCTGGACAGTGGCACAGAACGTGTTCTGCTGTCTCGTCATCCTCGTTGCATCCGCGACAGTTTGGGCTGTCCACCAGTCCCATCCTGTGCACATGTTGGTTTAGAGTGCAGTGTCAGGATAGGATACCCACGACTAATCGAAGGTTTCTTCGGGACAGTTGCAAGCAATATTTGGCTGTCTTTGGCGAGGGCGCTGTAATAGCAGCTCTTGCTTGCCGGCAGCTTTGCATGTTAACCCATCTTCGTATGAAGCTGTTATTGGCTGGTTGTAAATAGGTTAAAATCAAATTACTGTTAGTTCAAAGTTATGGTTTACTTTAGACCACGATTACTTTATTAAAAAAGTCAAAATCAAAAATATCTGATTTTGAATCAAATTCCTCTAATGAATGAGTAAACGGGGAAACATTCTCAGACAAAACTAGTTTTTGTGGAACAGGAAAAAAAATTATAAGATGAGTTGAAGTATTTTTAGTTTGAATTTTGGTTTTTGTCAGTATTATCTTTGGTATTTTGACTACATCTAATATTTGTCATAAATTATGTTGCAGATTATGTATGTACTATTGCGGACAAATAAATCGCTAAAGGCTTTACTCGGAACTTCATTCACAAATGGAAGTTGTGAAACTACAAATTTCGCAAATATCGAAGGAAAGTAAGAGTGTTCAAAATTGTGTGCCACTACCGCGTGCGTACTATATTCCCTTATGACTGCGTTATAAAGACGCTATAGATTGCTGTCGCATTTGCTGTATCTGTTAAGTCTTATTTTCGTCAAGGGTGAAACCTAAGCTATGTGCAAATTATTATTTGTATCTGTTAATCAGTTTAATCAAAAATTGACATTTTATTTTCTGAAGGTGTTTGCCCTGTATATATTTGACCGAAATGATATTCGATTTCGAGCCAGGTAGACATATGATCCGCATGCAAAATAATCGTCTTCCTCCAACAAATTATTTTTCAGCTATACCGCCAACAGACGGGCAGAAGAACAGACGGACAGACGAACAGACGGGCAGACGGACAGACAGACAGGCGCAATTGGGAAAACAAGGTTTCGTCATCTAGAGAATCTGAAACGTGAACAGATGAAGAAATCTCGGAAATATTTTTTTACAATTACAATACTGTAACGATCCTGGAGCTAGGCCGTCGCCCGAGAAATATGACTCAGCGTCCCGTACAACAACATTGCAGAACGACCTTGGAGCCAGCTGCATGAGACGGCGTGAGTCAGCCTTCCCGAACATTTCAGAAAAGACCTTGCGCGTGACACGTCAGATTTGCCAGAAAGGTCGAGCGAATTCGAGACGTTTTCCAGAAGGAACTATCTGGCAATATAAATACACGCCCGCAGCAGTTCTCATCAGTTCGAATTCGGCAGCGAAGCGCGTAGAGCTCCCATATAAATGAACCGTGTGTATATAACCCTAGTGAAATAAATAACAGATAAATAACCATATAAATCGTTAGTGTTTAAGTCGTAAATAGCCAAATAAATAATTGATGTTTAATCCAGCGCATATAAATAAATAAATGTATCGTTGTTAGAAATAGTGCCTGTAGTTCGTTAGTTCAAGTAATTTGTGTTCTGCCTTGTTAATTCGTGTGTTTGTAAATAATAATAATTAATAGTTGTAAATAAATGTTTAATGCAAGAAGCGTCGTATAATTTTTAAATATCCCGAACGTAAAAACGTAACAACACTTCCTTCGTCTTTTAGACGAGGGAAGTAAAATATAAAAAAACGAACGTTAACCTAGTGCTCGCTTTTTATTAATTTTACACGTTGTAGTTATGTCTTTCATGTTATGCTGACTTAAAGACCGTGAAGTGACGACTATGATCCGTTTACATGAAAAATATGTATTTACAAAGTATAAAAATTAATGTTGCCACTTTTTTGTCCGTAATCGTACACCAACAACAAACTATTCTGTAGAAAAATATTTTCTTATTCAAGCGGATAAAAAGATAAGATTAACGAGTAGTTAAAAAAGAATAGCTGCAAGAGATGTTAAATACTGAATCAGGCCTGACAACTTCATTAGACTTCATTAACGTTGTTGAGAATATTCCAGAAAAAAGGCACGCGGAAAGGCTGTGATTTGAATAGTTCTTATTTTGTTGTTGTAGTTACATTTATTATTGAAATTTATTGAATTTATTTGTTCACGAACATTTGAATTACATATTAATTAATTCTTACCACATATTATATTCACATATGCATGTATTTTGTAAATTCAATAAGACAAGAAAGACGGCAAAATGTTCAGAAGGCATGTGGCTTATTTGCCTTGGCCCTACGGGCCTCAGCAACTAAATCCACATTTGTGATAAAAAGTAAAACTTGTCTTGGTCTACAAATTACTATTTTTTTAAGTCGGCAGTGAAAAACCTCGAATCGTTATTGAAATACGAGAAATCGGCAGTGAAGCGATCCACTGTTTTACGACTTTTTGTAGACAGCCGGGTAACAGATAAACGTCAAGCGACGACAACATAACGTACTAGAGTTGGTTAAAATATCGTAATGTCGCGATTTATCGATTTAAAGAAACATAATGTACCCCTCGGCACTGAAGTTCCGTTTTATCTCTCATGTGAAAATTCACATTCGTGATAAAAAGTTAAACTTCAATGCCTTGGTCTACAAATTACTATACTTTTAAGTCAGCAGTCGCCAGTAAAGCACCTCGAAATGGTCATGAAAATAGAAGGAATCGGCAGTGAAGTAATCCATTGTTTTACGACTTCTTGTAGGCGGCGAAGGGACAGATAAACGTCAACCTACGTCAACATAACCTAGAAAAGTTGGTTATTATAAAAGCTTTTAAAAACAAGTCGAAACCATTTGGAACGCAGAGCGTGATAATTCACTGTGAGAATTAAAAAACGGAGGCCGAAGTCTTGGGCAGAATAGAAAAGCAAGAAAATAATGACGACGAAAAAGAAATACAAAATTACAGACTTTTTATAGAAATACCGCCATTGTGAAAAATCACCTTCCGGGATTTCTTCAGATCTTCACGTTTCAGGGTTCTTAGGTGACAGAAACATATCTGTTTGCGTGTTGGCGTTATAATTCATAAACTGCTTGCATTAAGAAGACGACATCTTACATATGAATGAGATGTCTACCTTGCTGAAAATCAAATATGATTCCCGTAAAATATACAGGGTGCCTGGTAACTTATGCATTTAACTGACAGTACTAATAGAAGGGCCCAACATAAACAATTATTGCTCTTAATACACGGGTAGTCGAAACCCAATAATAATTAAATGCAATGCTTTAATGATTATCATATACCTATTGAAAACCGCTGATATTAGTTCAGTAACAATTAAAAAAGATAGTAGTCCGTGTAATGTCAATTAATACCACAATTTTTGTTATCTAAAAACTACTGCAGAGATCACATTATCAGCGTGTCTCAAAATGTTTCCTTTGATGTTATTATTTTTTGGAGTTCACCTACAAGTTTATAATTAAACGTCCTATATTTATATCTTGTCAATGTGCCACTTCATTTAACTGCAAGTTACCAGTCACCCCGTATACATGGTGAAGACCTTAAAAAGCAAAATTTTGTGTATTCTTGCTTTAACCCGGAAATTATTACATAAGAACAATATTCCACAAGCTTAACTTCCTACCCTTGACGAAAATAGATTTTTTTGGACCTAACGGATACAGAGTTAACATCTTAAAGCTATATAAATATGCAGCGATCAATGCGGACCGCAGTCATCAGGGACAGAAATTTGCAAATGTAGCTACCGCTACTCTGGAACTATTAGTTAGAGAAAAATAATATTTTACATGTAGCTTAGACTTTTACCCTTCATAGAAATAGATATATTTTGAACCCAACAGCTACAGAACGAACTTTCTTTCTTTTATGTTTTAAAAATGTTTACTTTTAAAACTTCCACTTGAGAATAAAGTTCTATATAAAGCCCTTTACAAATATGTACTGCTGTGAAAAGGCATAATTAAATTGAATATTATTAAATTCAATACAAGGATATTGTATGATAAACCCACTCAAGAAGCATCTATTTTCTGAGACCTTTTATTTAGAATTAACCACAAATGAAGCACAAAATCTTTGCTTGTTGCAACTGCAAACTATTGTTAAGTTAGGTTTGTACGCCTTAAATTACCTATTTATTTAACCCTTTCCCATCTTCAAGCACGTTTCATAATATGAAATTTATGATTGCCTTACTCCAATTTTCACACTTAATGTTTAAGCGATTTTGATATATAAAACAACTTGCACATCCAAATCTAAGCTATGGGACATCACATACTACTTAGTACTACACTCAAATTAAATTTTACACCATTATGATGCAACCAGGCTGAGAAATCTCAAATCGTAAACACGGCAGAAACGGATTAGTTTATTTACACAAAGTTTTATATTGTAATGTAGAATTGGCGCTACCTACAAACAAAACTAACATCTTAAATTTAAGTTACTTGAATTATGTACATATCTTAATATTACTAAGAAATTTAATGGCTTTTAACCACATCTCTGAGTTACATAACCTCACTTATCGCTGCACTTAAGTTTTTGAGCAAAATTCAAATTGAACTCGTAAATAGTCAAAGAGTTATATAAGCGTCTACAGACCACCATATTCTGAGTTACTTTAATTAGAAATTAATTTAGTCAGAGGACTCAAATATGCTTCAAGAGAAAGCTAGCGAAAACTAATTTAAAATACTAAGATACAGTTCTAATCGTTGTCGTGAGCATCGCTTGTGTATTATACTGTTTTGAAGCTATAAAGTTCTTTTCAACTAAAAAAAACTTATTATGTTGTTCATATACAGAATATAATTATTCACCATACAGCATTATATAAATCACCTATAAAGAAAGTGCTCATGTTGGTCTCTATCCATAGCTTTACTTATAAATTTCTTTCATTTCTGTTCTGTGCCTGTTACTGTTACAGTAAAAACACGGAAAAACTTTATATTACGTATTTTGTATATTTTTCTAACTCAACTGTATTAAAATGGTAGTAAATATCTAGTATAAAAAGCCCGTAAATATTATAGTCGCATTAAAGAGTTCAAAATAAAAACGTTCTACGAAAGAAAATATTTTATAAAGTTTTATTTTACTACGTTCTGGAGTCGCCTCCTAAGTATATATCACGTATAACATGGCCTCAAAATGTAGAATTTTAAAAATCTAGACACAGTTTTTTATTTATCACAGCTTCATATAAAAAGATTAGACTGCTCCTGTACATTTTACACGAAGAGTATACGAAAATTATAACGTTGTTTGCTATATTAAACCGGACCTTAAATCTTGTCTCAAACTAAAACATGTTAACGTGAGAAGAAACACAAATATTAAAAACATAAATATAACAAAAGCAGTTCAGTTCAAGAAATATAAAACGGAGAGATGCGAGGAACTCGGTAAAGACCCTGAAGCTTACAAGCTAAATCAAGTTAATCTGAGAGGAAAATAATTATAACACTAGTGTATTGCCAATTGCTGTAATTAGAATAATTGTAATTCGAAATAAATACAGTACACTTCCTTTCTACCTAAAATAAATTATGAACGAGTGCAGATCACATGAAATAAATATAAAATATTTTCCTCTAGTAAGTTACAAGCAGCTCACACAATTGAGTACACAGAAATAATGAAGCAAGAACTTTAGACAACACTTTTAGTTTTTGTTTTCAAAAAAATGTTGCTGCTATATCACATTCCATCACAGGGCAAAACAACTTTATTAACGTCGGATGCGAAGGAATGTCTCCCGTGCTAATAGAATGCTGCCCTTGGGACCTCCAACAATTTTACAAAGAAAATTATGACTTTTACTCGCCGCACTGAAAACTCATAATAATTAGCGGATTGTTTCCAAAAGAAACTCTCAAATGTCAAAAATAAGTACCTAATACGTAGTGTCCAACTGATACATCGGACAAGCGAGAGAGGAAGGGCACAATAATTGGATATGTGAGCCTACCCTAATACTCCCTTCGAAAAACATATAGGTTTCAAGGTAAAAATAATGGACCCTTTACTAGCATTAAACTTCTTAGGGATTCAGTTGGCCTAGATCACCAATCTAGAACCGCACAGCATTTAGCGCAAGTAATGTGGTTAACGTTACGCTTCAGTCGCATATTATTACCAAAAATTATACATCCATACCCAATTTCAAGGGATAAGTGCACTCCAAGGACACAAAATCTAATTCAACCTTCGGTTTCTTGCCCAGGGCCTATACTTCTTTCCATGGCATAAAGTCACTGATAATCATTTATAAAAAAAATACAGGGTACATATTGTTAATTTCGTAATAATAAGCAAATATTGTGGAAGGCTAAACCATCAACCAAGTACGAAATAAAATCACGTCCAGAACAAGTTGGCAAGTGAAGGAAATCGGAAAAAAAATAATTTCACAAGATTGGGAGAAAAGCAAATTTTAGAAATGCAAATAACATAGAGGGTGTACCGAAAAGGTATTCTAAAATTTGTAAATTTACTTAGAAGCGTAAAATCAGCAAAACAGTTTATATTGACTTAAAGAGTTTTACCTTTGAGGTTGATCTGCAGCAATCTTCTTCTTTCTTCTTCTTCTTTACAGCTTTTTAATCCACTTACCGACATACGCCCGTTCTAAATCATGTTTCCATCGATGTCTATTTTGTGCTGCCTTCATCCAGTTGAGCCCTACTGCTAGTTTGGGGTCATCTATCCATCTCATGCATGGAAGTCCTCTTGGCCGTTTATGACCATATGGCCTCCAGTTGAGAACGGATTTATGCCACTTTTCTGTATCTCCTCTGGCTACGTGTCCTGCGAAGGTCCATTTTGGTTTCGTTGCCTTTTCTAAAACATCAGTCACTTTCGTCCTTTGTCTTATCCAATTATTTGTTTTCCTATCTTTTAACGAGATTCATAGCATTAACCTTTCCATAGCTCGCTGGGTTCTTCTTAAGATGTTCATATTCTTCTTAGTCATTACCCAGTTTTGTGCGCCATATGTCATGACTGGCAGGATACAGGAATCAAACAGCTTTTAAGTGAATGGGGATACTTGTTTAGGATGTAACTTGATTTATCATATGCTGCCCATGCCAGTTTTGATTTTCCCTTGATTTCTTGTGTTTGGTTTTCCTTTCCGAGCATGAATTTTTGTCTAAATATATATATTCTTTGACGTTTTCTACCTCTTTATTGTTCATTGTCACAACATCATCCCCTTCATACATTGCTTTTGTTTTATTATCGTGTTTCTTTAAACCTGCTTTGTTTGATTCGATATTCAGTTCTTCTAACATTTCTCTCAGTTCTTCCATGTCGGACGCTGTTATTACTGCATCATCTGCATATGGTAAATGTGAGAGGTGCTTTCCATTGATGTTTATTCTTTTGTTTGACCAGTCCAGTCGTTTAAAGATGTCTTCCATAGCAAGCGCGAATAATTTGGGAGACAGCGTATCTCCTTGCTTTACTCCTCGTTTTAGTTCTATTGGTTTTGTTTTTTCTTGTTCATTTAGGTGGTATGTAGCGCTTGCTTGGACCATGCTGTCGGTGATTACCTGAATGTATCTGCTGTCAATTCTGCAGTTATGCATAGCTTGCGTTACGTCCTTATGCTCTATTGAGTCAAACGCTTTTTCATAATCCACATAAGCGAGATACAATGGAAGCTGATATTCTGTGTGTTTTTCAATTAAGATCTTCATAGTTAGCAGGTGATCAGATGTAGAGTAACCTTTTCGGAATCCTGCCTGTTCATATGGTTGGTATCCATCGAGCTTTGCTGTTAAGCGTGTCGTGATTATTTTCATTAGTAGTTTGTAGAAGTGTGACAAAAGACTGATGGGTCAATAATTTTCTATTTTTCGTTTATCCCCTTTTTTAAATAAAATTACGTTTTTGGATTTTTTCCATTCGGTTGGTATTTTACCTTGATGGAGACATTCATTAAAAAGTATCGTTAGAAGACGAATTAGTGTTTCTGGTCCCTCTAAAATCATGTCGGTCGTTATTTCATTTTCGCTAGGTGCTCTGTTCTTCTTCATGTCTTTAAGTGTGTTTATTATTTCTTCAGATGTGATTTCTGGTAACTCTTCATATCCTACATTTCTTAGTATTTTAGTCGACAATTTTTCCGTATTAATTGCGTAGTTTGTATCCTTTGTCTGGTATAAGTGTGTGTAGAACATTTCTATGATTTCCAGTATTTCTTTTCTATCGGTAGTCTCTTCCCCTTCATTATTTATTAAAGATATTATTTGTCTTTTGCCAAGATTTGATGTTAGGCATTTCATATTCTTGTTCTTTTCTATGGTGTCGTTAACTAAGATTACTTGTTTCTCTTTCTTATGTCCTCGTATATTCCTCCTTATCTGCTTATTCAAGTCATTATATTCTTTCGCAGCAATAGTCAACATGATATGTGAACTATACCGTTTGCGATTTTATAAGAACGCCAGATATTTTCAAATAAATTTGCTTTAGTTCGTCGAGCAGAAGCCTGTATTTAAATGCAAGATGACAATTTTAAACATTCTCTTTAATGTGACAAAGTCCGCTCAGTCAGTGTTATTACTTACATATCACGAATCATAGTCTACTCCAATTATAAATCAATTTGACCTTAGGGTATTTAAAAAATTTAAATTTACATTGCTGACATGCAATACATTTTCTTCTCACTCCTTATCTTGTTCGCATAACAAGTCCCTTCTATTTACCAATTTATATACCTGCCGAAAACCTCGTGTGCGGTTGTTAGTAACCCTCCATCGGGCACCTCCTCAGGTAGCACATGGAGGAACGCTGCCCACATATAGAAAGTACAAATACTCGGGCGGATGTAAAAACTAGCAATTGCAATACGGAAGCTGCTTTTGCAGATGGAACTGTGGTGTAGAATGCAAGAAAAACAACCACATTATTTATCATCGCAGCTAAAATACAATAGATGGCATTTTCTAGGAAGACGTTATTTCGTTGTAAAGTAATCTTCCACTTGAATCTCAAATTTGAGACAGCTACAGAGAGAGCAGTCTGTAAACATGATAACTCAGGTCTGAATTCAAAATATATAATGAAAGTCGAATATGAAAAAAAATAGAGGACTAGCAATAAGAAAAACTTTTACAATATGTAGACAGCAAATAAATCCTGATTATGTTAACAATTTGAAAAGCGGTAGCAGGTGATTAAAGTGATGCAGAGACTATGAGAAAATTCGAACTAGGCGCAAGAAACCCTAGAGGGTAGACTTCCGTATTGAGAAGGATTTGATTTGATTATTGCAAATATATTGTTCCAGCAATCACTAACTCACAGATATACTGTAAGAGTACCCTCACTTTATAAATAATGTGGGACTTTAAATAAAATTTAAAATTATAATTAGGGCAACAGATACTACACTTTATAAATTGTTAGGTTTCAATTGAGAATTACCGCTCAAACTCAGGGAAAATTAAAAAAATGTAATATTTATTACCAAAAATAAATTGTTCATTGCTATTTCCTTACTTTATTTATTTGCTCCGGTGAACATAAAACAATTCTTAAGTCATGGGGTCGGTTTATAAAATTAAGTAGAAAACTTTGTATGACAAATAATTTATTGTATGACAATTACTTTCTGATATTAGGGCAAATGCATTGTCCCCAACTGACAGTTTTAAATTACCTTTAAATTTTGTGCCGTAAACCAGATGATCCGTCAGTTCAAAAATAGCCTAAAACATCAAAATGGGAAGAAAGCATCAGGTAAATACAATTAATTTTGTGACGTAGCAACGGCCAACCTCGGTTTGTTTCCAGTGTGACGTAAACCCACGCGTGATTCGTTTTTTTTTTAATTTTCGGCGAAAACTGCAAATTCCGCGTCAACTCCCATTTTCTAAGGACGCTATCTAAATTATTCGAAACTAGATGGACCTGGAATTCTGGAAACACGTTGAACTTCTCTGCAAAGGTCTATCCTTGAAGACCCTAACTCCTATGAAGCTGCTGCTTCTGGTTTTTATGGAACCCTACCTTTTTTGAAGAGGTGCTCCTCTGTCTCACAGAATGGAAGGACGCCACGGCGATCACTCGCTGGAAAATGGGTTGCTTGTCCTAATTCTTCTACCCAGGGATTGCTAAAGCTTTTCTCTCCACTTACCACCAAAAATATCAGCCTTCCGATGTCTGGAACTGCCTCAATATTGTCCCTGAAGTTGGCTCGCACTAGACGCTGCACCAGGTGGAAACTTGCTGGCCTAATTGTACTCTCTTGGGAGTTCCTACACTTGGAAAATTACACCCACAGATGCGCGGGGCAACTTTGTGAATAACTTTAGACAACTCTGGCATTACAAAAAGACTTTTGTTTACAATTTTATACGATAAATGTGGAGCTCAATCTGCCCGCAACATGTAAAATTTAAGCTTGTTTTATTTCTTTTCGACAATTGACTGTCTCATAACGTAGCAACTAAATTTTCATATGTTTAAAGGAATTTAGGTTTGATCACATGTTTGAGCTTATGGACTACAGTTTTGATGTCATGTCTTTGCCTAACTACTAAAATAGTTTTTTTTTCTTGGAATAAATGTCACTACAGTTTGCTCTTAGTAATTGTCTTTGGATCGGTTGCCTTACATTTTTCCATTACTCTATTGGAATTATTGCGTTGCTAGCACTATTTTTCGTTTACCTTTCAGTTAACTTGCCGTTTGATGGCTTATAAACTATTAATACATAACGCTCATACAATTTCTGTACTTAACAAATCATTCTGTATCATTTATACACATTATGTTTAACTTTACTAAGCTCAAATCTGTCAGTTACAAATCAAATTGAATTTGCACTTTCGAACATTTATCATATCTGAAAATCTGAACTTAACCCTTCTGAAACCTGCCTTATCTCATGCTAACTTTTATCCTTTAAATTGTCAGTTACTGCTACTCACATCAAGTGCATTTATTAATGTAAAGTACTGATTATCTTGCAATAAATAAAATATTTAATTCTGTGCTCATTTTTACTGCATTCATTCTGTTACTTAGGCAATCAGAATTGCTGTGGGCAGTATGGTTTACTGCCCACAATACATAGATAAAATTAGGAGATACTGGAAGATTTCAATTAGACTATATAATTACAAGAAAAAAATAAGTAGAACAAATGAAACAATGTAAACCATATCCTGGAGCAGTGATCATACTGTAAAGGGTGTTTTTTAGAGGCGGAGAACTTTACATTGAAATAAAACAGAAAAATGTTTTTAATATCCATGAAATTGGCTTTATTTGAAAGATAATTTTATGGGATTTATGTTTGAATATGATTTCGGACATGTGACCGCTGCGGCTGGCGTGTACATGACGTAATCTAGAGGTCTAATTTTCACACATTCTTCGCAGTAAATCAGGCTGTATTTCGGCAATAACGCGTCGAATGTTGGCTTCCAAGTGCTCAATTGTTTCCGGTTTATCGACGTAGACATGCGACTTGACATATCCTCAAAGAAAATAATCTAACGGCGTCAAATCGCACGAAAATGGTGGCCAGTTAACAGATCCACGAAATGGATCCACGAAATGGATCTGTTAACTGGCCACCTCTTTCGTGCGATTTGACGCCATTAGATTATTTCCTTTGATAAACCGGAAAGAATTGAGCACTTGGAAGCCAACATTCGATGCGTTATTGCGATTTACTGTTTTACTGCGAAGAGTGTGTGAAAATTGGACCTCCAGATTACGTCATGTACACGCCAGCCGCGGCGGTGACATGCCCGAAATCATATTCAAACATACATGCCATAAAATTATCTTTCAAATAAAGCCAATTTCATGGATATTAAAAAAATTTTTCTGTGTTTTATTTCAATTTAAAGTTCTCCGCCTCTAAAAAAACACCCTTTAGTAGTGATCATTAGCAGTATAAAGTGTAAAAGAAGCTACGGACATACAGCAAAACCTAAAAGTTAGGCAACGAGTAAACTAAAAGATTAAGAAATAAGGAAATAATACCAACCTGGAGTAAACAATAAAATCATGCAAAAAGAAAAATTAACAATAGACCAAACAGGGAATGACATCAAAACAGTTGTAATGAGTGCTGCTGAGGGAATTGTAGGGCAACACCAGAATGAAGTTAGAAATGCATGGATTAACCACCAAATTGAAGAACTAATACAATAAAGCAGAAAACACAGAAAAACAAAGTTAAAACAGAATACAACAAACTAAGAAATCAAATCAACCGAAAAGTGAAAAGGGAAAGAAGAATGGCTGGGAGATATTGAAGATTATTTAATAACCAAAACAGAAAAATCACATCACTTAAACAAAAAGCAATTTGGATGATATAATAATAATAATAATAATAATAATATGGTTTTATTTTCCATTCTAAAATACTCTAAATAAACATACAAATTCAAAACAGAAAACGGGAAAGCAATACATACAAACCAAAAATTAAATAAGTAATATACCGTCTGTTCTATAAAAAAGGCCCCGCCTTCTAGCTACTTTATTATTTATTTTAGACCCAATATACCTTATATCAAATCAAATGGCACATAAAAACCTACATTTTAACACTATCAAAAATTTTTTATCTTCAATTGTTTCAGAGTGGTGACGTCACGTGCAATTTTTTTAAATAACACTGTATAAATTTTTTTACATTTTCTGGTAGAGGTTTTTTTTTCTCTTTTCAACAATATAAATATTTTATGCCCTTACATAAGAAAAATTTCGAGAAAACTGTAGTGGATATAACGAAAACATTTTTATGTTGTGGTCGCACGTAATGCGAATGTGAAAGAGATGCATACCACTACATTAAAACTAAAATCATATTTAAAATTAAAATTAAATAAAAATAAAAACTGAGTAGCACAACGTAAACGAAAATTAAAACAATTTAATGATTCAAGAAAAGCTCGAGAAGCACACACAAATGACAAACGGGTAAATATTAAAAAGAATGAAAAATAAAACGTTAAATGATTAAATAGTTAGAGAACACAGGTGACATGGTAGATCTATTTAAGATTTCATAAATTTTTTCAATTTATTTTTGAGTTTAAGGACAAGTTTTTAAAGTTTGGTGGTAAATCATTATATACCTTCTCTATATTATAAGTAGAGCTGATAATTATATGCACTCAAAGGTACGAAAATATGCGCATATGTATTCATAAATTTTGTTGTCTATATGCACTCAAAGTTACAATATATGCACATAATATGCTCTTAATTTTTTTGAAAATAAGTAGAAGTATCCTAAATAACGTAAAAATTTTAATTATTTTGTATGAATATATTTATTTTTCTAATTTTTATTCAAAGATGTCATTAACTTTAACCTTTGACTATATAAACATGGACTGCCAATACCAACTTCACGTTGTAAGCTACCATAAAAATGGAATTTCCTCTAACCCTACCCCGCACTATTCTTCACCAAACACTCGAAGTTCGACTCTTGAAATGGATTCTATGTCGGCTGATTCCTTATACATTGCTTCTATGGGAAAAGTGGGGGTTGCTGGCAGACCATGTATATATAGTCAAAGATTTTAACGGGGATTTCCCCTTTCTGCTTATTTCGATACACGCAATGCACTCCAGCGGCAGAAAGTGGAAGTATATATCTCATACACAAACTTTTTACTAATAAATTTAATAAAATAGTACATTTTACCAAAAACACTCAAAAAGTTTATACATTACAAATTATTGCTAAATATAACCAAATATGCAAAATCTAGAAAGTATGCTCAAAAAGGTATAAATATGCAAAATATGCAAAATGAAACTTAGCTTAAACGATTTGTTTTCACATAATTAGTATACATACGCAAAACGTTTCACCTGCATATCAATAATAGAAAATGATGTGCTGCAGGGAACCTCAGGAAATTATAATTAGAATAAATGACAAAGTTATAAAGAGGTCAAATGAAATAAACATTTAGGCAATAAAACTACAGAAGATGAAAGAAGTGCAGAAGATGTGAAAAATAGTATCAGAGAAGCAAGCATGATTATTTCTAATAAAAAGCCGCTACTAACCTCAAATACATTACTTTGACAAGAAAAAACTAGCTAACGCATGCTTCTGGACTGCGGCTTTCTATGAAACAGATACGTGAAACCTGGAAAAAGGAAAATGAGGTCATTGAAAGCTTTTCAGGTCTAAGAATACAAAAGAATGCTGAAAACTAAATGGACAGATCGAGTAACGAATAGAGAGGTAGCATTAGAACAAATATACTCGTATAAGAAAGAATTATAATAATTTTACTACAAAAAAGACACGATAGATAGGACATCTGTATAGACACAATGGATAACTACGTAGTAAACATTATTGAAAGCTTAACAACAGGAAAATACACTATAGAAAGACTCCGTCTCGAGTTTATAAAACAAGTGATAAGAAAATCTGGTGATGAGAATTATTCAACTCTTAATGATCATGCTATTCTATTTTTTGTATTTCGCCACATTGCACAATGAAAAATATTAGAACATGAACGTTTCGGAAGACAAGTCTACTTCCATTTACAACAATTAACTAATTATATTAAAAATTAAATAGGAGTACTTAGCTTATTTTATTGTAGACCTAGAAGAGTGATTAGAATAACAACCACAAAATACATTAGCATAATACAAAAATTTTGTCTGAGTAATCGGTATCAACTAGTCTGCTAGTTAATTAGTTAATTGGAAGTAGATTTGTCTTCCGAAACGTTCGTGTCCTAATATTTCAAATTTTTAGTGTAGCGAAATCCTTTATCTAATAGACGTGTCTGTCTGGGACGCTGTTTTGTCTGGGACGCTGTTTCAGCAGCCAAACCGTAAGAGATAGAGAAAAAAGTTATGAAAGTTATATGTTTGGAATGGTCATGTCAGGTCAGGAACCGAATTTCAGTCACGTGACACTTCCGGTTTTCGAGAAATCACGTGATTTCCGTCCATCCGGGACGCTGGTCCGTCCGGGACGCTGTTTCAGCAGCCAAACCGTAAGAGATAGAGAAACAAGTTATTAAAGTTATATGTTTGGAATGGTCATGTCAGGTCAGGAACCGAATTTCAGTCACGTGACACTTCCGGTTTTTGAAATCACGTGATTTCCGTCCGTCTGGGACGCTGGTCCGTCCGGGACGCTGTTTCAGCAGCCAAACCGTAAGAGATAGAGAAAAAAGTTATGAAAGTTATATGTTTGGAATGGTCATGTCAGGTCAGGAACCGAATTTCAGTCACGTGACACTTCCGGTTTTCGAGAAATCGCGTGATTTCCGTCCGTCCGGGACGCTGGTCCGTCCGGGACGCTTTTTCAGCAGCCAAACCGTAAGAGATAGAGAAAAAAGTTATGAAAGTTATATGTTTGGAATGGTCATGTCAGGTCAGGAACCGAATTTGAGTCACGTGACACTTCCGGTTTTTGAGAAATCACGTGATTTCTGTCCGTCCGGGACGCTGTTTCAGCAGCCAAACCGTAAGAGATAGAGAAAAAAGTTATGAAAGTTATATGTTTGGAATGGTCATGTCAGGTCAGAAACCGAATTTCAGTCACGTGACACTTCCTGTTTTCGAGAAATCACGTGATTTCCGTCCGTCCGGGACGCTGGTCCGTCCGGGACGGTCTTTTTTGTTTTATTAAATGAGACATTTGTCTCACTGGACTGCTAGTATCCAAAGAATAGCAAGATTATTGAAGCGCCACAAAGAAGTTGTATTACTTGCGATCAGTCAAAATGGAAAGCTGGCGACCAAACCAAGTATTGAAGTATGGAGAGATGTAATATGCTTCTCCTTCCTTTAGAGTCTAATTCATACTTTTTTATAATTTAGTCCATTGTCCGAAGTAAGATATCCATTTTTCAAATTCTCTTTGGGAAAACTTCCTAAAATATATCGCCTAAAAGCCTACCTGAAACTGCTACTTTTCAAATTATTTTTTACTGCAGATATTTGTTCTCCCCAACATTAAAATTCTGAATACTTCGCAACTGACACGTAATAAATAATTTCGGATGTTGCTTGCTATGGACACGGAGTTAGACACCGGCTGCTATGGTCATATGGTCAAATTCTTACTAGAATTTTGCCTAAACTAAGGAATTCCAACCCTAGTCATGCTGTACATCCTAGTAACATGTGACTCATGGTTTTATATCTTTTCTTGGAGATGGCATTCAGTAGAAATTTGTATGCTCCTTTTCAACTTTTAAACAGCCTCACCGGAACTGGAAATAGAACTCGCGACTCCTGGATTAGTTGTCAGTATGCTTAACATTGAGTTTTTGACAATATTTAAATCACTGTGGCCTTTGCGCCTGTACAAATTAAATTTACGCGTAGATAATGTGCTAGAATTTGAACGCCGCCAGCTCGAGTCCGAGTCGACCAGTCAAATTCAGCTCCGCCTGGAGGAGCCAGAGAACAGCTCTGGAGCCTGCTCCTAGAAGACTTTCCGCTCGCCGATATAGAAACCGGAAAAACCCTCTAAAACCAGACCCTGAATCTTCTTATTGGCCCGCCGATCTTCGGTACCAAAAGAAACTCGACCTAAAAACTCGCCCCGAGTGGCGCTTTACGTCGCATATCTAGGTAGGGATGGTTTACACCCTTTCCTATCACAGATCTGCCCAGAAATCCGTAATTACGCCATATAAAAAGGAGTTTCAAGCCTTTCCCAATTTAGTTTCTCAATACGCAATAAGTACGTTTCTAGCCAAATGACCACTGTAGTTAGTTAGAGTCATAGCTTACGTGGATAGGACTTTCTCCTGGCCATGGTCGACATTCTGCAATGTTGCCAGACACGGTCGGGCTTCTTCAAAAGTAAATTTTACTCAATACGTAGCCCGCCAACCAACACAAATTGGGGTCAGACGCCTGCAGTACCAGCACTACACCCTCTAAACTTAAGAAGAGACTCTTAAGGTTTAATTGCACCTAAATATCTGCACGTGGTCTCACCAAATGTAAACAACAAACCTCCACCGCTATTTAACCTTGTTGGTTTCAGCTCTGACCACAACCAAGCGGAGATATCTTGCCGTGGCACTCAGATCTGAAACAGCCATCTTAGCTGGTATGCCGCACGGGCTACAGACCTCCTAAAGCGCTTCAGTGAAATTTTGTTTTTCTTCTTCTTCTTCTTCTTCTTTTTCTCAGTCAACGGGCTGCATATTTTTCTTCACCCTCCTACGGCGTAGAATCTGTAGATAACTTCCAGCTCTTTGTTTAATTGTACGTTTTATGCTGAAGTTTATCTACGAAAATGATATGTATTATAAAGAACAATATGCTTAATCCTGCTAAAGGGTTCTGAATCTAATGATTCGAATCAATCCACAAACTCGTAGCTTCTATGCTATTCCGAAAGCACTTATATGCGCCGCATTATACCATTTCAATACATGTACTTGATATATTAATAACTTTAATTTGCTTCAGAAAATGATAGATGAGTAGTAATTCTACTAACAAGTGCGCCTTACAAAAAAATGAACAAGCAAAACAAATCGAGGAAATAAGGTGCTTTAGTGATTTCTTTCTTAATTCACCCTGAGCCGATGAAGTCTGTAATTCCACTATTGCATCTAGTAGATTTATATTCCAATTCGTTTCTTATGTCCTCATTTTGCATATGCTCTATTCTTCTCCAGTCATTGATTGCTTTTAAAAGTTATATTTCAGCCGACTGAATTCGCAGTTTATCTTTGTTTTTAAATTACAACTTGTGTGACTCATACAAAAGCTTTGGGGTAGCTATCACTTCGCGTCTTGTAATTTTAACTATGTATTGTGCAGCATATGTGTTATTATTTACAACTTGTATTTTCTAATAGCAACTGTAGAAGAGTTTATGTATATGTCGTATACGTATTATCATTAATAATACTAACAACAAGTATGAAAATAAAAAGTAGTCGACGTCTTCAACTTTATTTTCTCTAATGGGTCCTCTAAGTAGAACTTTTGTGTTTTATTATGCAAAGCACCTACAGTGTGGAGAGCTGCAAGCGCGTATGACCAAATGCAATAATATTTCTATAGAACACTTAAATTTTCATCTTTTGATTAGACCGTGGTATATTTTAATTTTGTTATACCTTGTGTCTATCAGCATTATTAATTTGTATTGCCAAATATTTCCTGTCTAATAATGTTAATCGAAGTCGCTGAAAACCGTGCTTCCTCATACTCCTAAGTGCAATCGAATTAAACTGCAGTCGGATTGTCTAGGCTTATAAAAACTTATTTTTTTTTTAGATTTTCACCTAATGCAATTTACTACATATATTTAAAACTTGAATTAATACACATTTTCGAAAATTCTTTTGGAACTAGGTAAGAAACAGTTCGTAGATATGACATACAGTTGAATTTTTGTATCTTTGCAATTAATAAATCTTTTAAAATAAGTATTACTAAAAACCGTCGTTACAAATGTCTACATAGCTCTTGTAATATTTTGAAGTTTTCTAACTATGGCGTAATAGACACAAAAACTTCTTCTTCTGTTGTTCTTCGATAAGTTCTGTGCTGCATAAAAGTCGATTCACCATTTCGTGTTCATTAATGAAACAAACGAATCCTAGTATAATGAGCTTTACCGCTAAAGTTCCTGTAGACGCCAATTTATAAAGCAAAATATCCTGTGGAACAGTATGGGCTCGCATGTGTATAATTATTTTCGTTACTATGTCGTCTGAAAAAGGCAGTTTCATAACGTTTTTAATTTAATAATTCAGATTTCTATACGAAATGCAAAAAAAGTATACGAAAGTGTTAGAAAACTTTTTTACTGAATTAGTATGGATGTTTAGGTACTCGCAACGATTATCTCAAACCAGCCATACTAGTTCAGTAAACTACCACTTTTCTAAACTAGTTACGCAATGTTCTATTTTGGCATCGTGGTCAAACATACTTCTTAATTTTTACTTCCTTTTACAATAAAGGAAGTATTGGATTCACCCCAAAAATTCGAAATTGAGTCCCCTGAACCTAAAAAACATATTTTTTTTATTGGTCTGTGTGACTGTCTGTGGGTCTGTCTGTGAACAGAATATATCATAAAAGAAAAGAGGTATGGGGTTGAAACTTCATGTATAAGTTTTGTGTACTATGTAGATGCGACAGCAAGCTTAACCGGAAGTAGGTGTTTACTCTCGTGATTTTTCAGTTTTTCTCGATTTTTTAAAAACGGCTCTAACGATTTTTTTCAAACTTCCATTTTTATAAAATTTCTAATGTGTATTGATGTGAGATAGGTGATTTTCCAGTTGAATACTTCTAAAATGGGTTTCTTTTTTTTCTATTTTTTTTTATTAACTCCTAAGCTCCTGCATGGGGTGTTAGTGCCTCACCATTATTATTATTATTTTAAATGGAACACCCGGTATATTATTACATTTTTGAATTCAGCTTAAAATTCTAGATGAAATTTGTCTCTTCACCTAACGCTCTATTTTGCACCGTTTTTGGAGAATTTGTAATTTTTGAAAATTTTTGACAAATACCAATTATAAGATCACTGTAAAAGAAGTTGTGTGCGTGTATCACACCAGATTTTTTCACTTCTTTTTTGCACATAGGAAGGGTTATGAGGATAACTGATTTGTTTGTGTACACATTGTTTCTTTGTGGATTTGGTTGTTAATTAAAGTCAAATCCTATTTTGAAGAACGACACTTATTGAAATATATGGTGACAGTACTAAAGACAAAAAAAAAGCTTAGCCGCGCATGTACGGCTGAAAACCAAACTTACAAAAAGAAAATTCGGATTTTTAAAAATCAAATATCTCGAAAACTATTCAAGATGTCGTGAAATGAGTGACATATTTGTAATCAGGAGAGAAAACTACATAAAAAAGATATTAAAGCCTAAAATGTGAAAATTCGAACATTAAAAGTCGAATATTTCGAAAACGGGTTGAGATATCGAAAAGCCAGTGGTGGATTCGGATTCAGGGGACAAAAATACATAGGAATCCACCATCAGTTGTATTCTGCCTTAACGGGAACCGTGCGACAGACACACAGACACACAGACACACAGAAAGAGCGATCATAGTAACCACTTACTTTGTAAGTTTGGTTGATAAACCATCAGAAAGGATTTAAAGTGGTGGGCTCTCTAACCTACCGACCCAACATAAAACATTAAGGGCATTTTACTTTCCTTTGTAGTTTTAATATTTTACTATTTGGCCATTTACCCCCGTAGGGAAAAGAAAATTATTGATATAAATGTGAAACCATATATGTATTGCTGCGAATGGGTTTATTTAATAAACTTTGATATTAAAAATGGACTATATACAAAAAGCATTAACAACTATCAATTCTAATTAACACATATTTGTCAATTATCCATAATAAGTTACAACAAAACTGACTATGCCCTATTTACAATATATTTACAATATTCTATTGAATAATTTACATCAATCTCAAGATTTTACAATAGTCACAAATTCAATACAGGTTTTTATTAAAATTGCAATATAAAAATCTGTTATAGTCTCTATTTAATATCAAAGTCCGTTTATATGCCCTAAACTACTCCTCTATGCAACTTTTCCTATTTTTAAACACATTTTAACGAATAAAATTAACTATTGTCATATTTTAGGTTGTTCGCTTTATAAAAAAACACCTCAAACAGGAGCTAAGCTATAGGGACTATCAAATAATACATCACTTCTGCAACTAGATGGAATTTGACACCATCCCGATGTGGCTAGGCTGATAAATCTTAAATCGTAACCCCAACATGAACGGACTGACTTACTCAAAGAAATTTGCATATTCGTGCTACCTGCAAACAAAATAGTAACATCTTACTTATAAGTTAAACTAGTTATGTACAAATCGTAATATTACTAATAAATTAATGTTTGGGAATCGAATGTCGGAGTTATATAACGTCACTTTGTTACAACACTTTACTTTTTGCCAAATTTCATTTGAAATCGTAAATGGCCAAATGAGTTCTTTTGTGCTTAAAGACTAGCAGAATCTTATTGAATTTAATTCAAAATGTATTCAGAAAGACCACTCAAGCCTGCTTAAATACCAAAAGTAATGAGAATTTCGGAAATTACTTATCACAAAATCGGTAAGATACTGAGTTAATTTTAAAAGCTAAAGTTCTAAGAGTTGCGAGTAAAAAAATATGCTTTTGTGTTATTCCCATGCAAAATAGTTGTTTATGTTATAACAATCGCAACGCTTGTCATTATGGTACTAGTTGTCAAGATTAGCAGAAGAGCCGTGAAACGGCATGCAGCATAATGATTAGTTACGATCCGAATCACATACAAAACTTTGTCTGTTCGCAAAAATGAATAAAGTAATTGAAGATAAAAAAGACATTTTTTGAAATGAAAACAGCAACTATGCTCTGTTAGTCATTTCATTAGTGACGTTAGTAACGAATCTGTAAAAGTAGGTACCACAATAATTTGTATAGTATGAAGCACTATAATGATTTTACTATGCTACTCATTCCCATAAACTATGGCAATATGGCATTCAAACTGATGCTCCTTGTAATGCGAGCATATAAATAATTCTTCGTCATTTTTTTTAAAATTAAATCGCTTGTAAAGTGCCTATGTGGGTCACTATCCATAGCGAAGTATTTTTCATGAAATATTAATTCCTGGCGTATAAAAGTAGGGCTGGAGAGAATATCTTACGAAAACTTTACACTTTGCAAATACGTAAAAATTAATACATTATTTTAAAAACAGCCTCACTGGTATGAATATCAACCTTTTTAGCGCTGTACCGATATCGGAATAGATCATAAGTGATTTCCTAATTTTTTTCGAGGTTTCGAGTAAAAGCGATGCACACTCAAAACTTACAATTTCTTCGATATACATCTCACACACAACTAAGAGTGTTTATAAAAAAACTGCAGACCGTTGCCAAACATGACATCCCAACGAACTGTATTAAGTTCTCTTTTGTTCAATTTTAGAGCACCTAATTTATCAAAATATAAAAATGTTATTTTGACAGGTTGTTGTCAATAATTCAATTTTAAGTAAATTACTATTCTTGCACCAGCCTCTACACCGCAAGGTAAAATGAGGTTATTCATAATACAATACAATACTATTCTTTGGTTTTCGCAAATATTGCAAAAAATAATAAATTAACCGCGAACTCGAATGCTTAGGAAACCTCAGCCCTCTGGACCTGAAAAGAGTCACTTACTGTTCTTGTCAACGATTGGTCAAGTCATTCAAACGTCAAGGTTTAAAAAGTAAAATTTGACGTTCATAATGGGTCACATGATATTTTCTGAAATATAATATATTTTAAAACTAGAGAAGTGAATCGATAAAAACTTCTTAATGTGTGACTTGAGTGCAAAGAGATTCTTGAGGTTATGTTTTTTAAACTTTTTGAATAATTTGAACATATTCAAAATGTATTGTAGTGGTCGCAATGTAAGATTGCTAACTATTTATATAAATAATTATTTCTAGATATGAGATTATATTTGGATGAATAAATTAATTCATAATTTAAAAGTACAAGGATGAATTTATAGAGTAAAGAATAACATAAATATTTGAAAATTAAATAATGACTAAGAAATTGGATACTAATACTGTTAAGTGGTTCATATTTAATCAGAAAGGTTCTGGTATATGAATTGATTTGGTTGAGGTAGTTGCTTGGTAATATAATTATTTGGATCAGAATTTTTATTAATTGATAACTGAAATAAGTTATAGAAGGATGAAAGTGAAAGACAACCTCAAATGATTATTCGAAAGAAGTCAATTATAAAGTGGCATATTAAAATAAATTGTATAGAAATGTATCCGGAAGGTTATTTGGTAAAAAATTGATATAATATTTATTACTAGGGAAAGTAGGGGAAATTAAAATATCAACTTATTTTTTTCTAAAAATCTAACATATTTTATAGTAAAATGAAATTTAAAGAATAAAAACCCTTTAATAAAATGGTATTTATTGTCTGATTGTTGTGTTAAAGGGTTTGTTTAATCAAAATTAACTAAAGAAAGAAATAAAATGAATTTTAAAATATAGTGAAGAATGCAATGGTTAATAAACAGTACAAAGAGGAATAAGAACATCTAATAACAATAAAATAGTTTACATGGAATAATAATGTCTGCAGTGGATTTGGATAAACTACATATAAGTCAATATTTGGGTATGTTTTTTAATTTGGAACTTCATATAAGTTGCTGTCGAGTGAATACATCTACAATTAGGCTGAAATTGGATGCATACTGCTTGTAATCAGATGGATTTCTGTAGCTGGTTTGGATTTTACTTGGGTGGCATCAGTGTTCTTGTGTGACGTCTGAGTTGTCCTGTAATAATTTGATTCGATTAAGAGGGAGAGCCGGTTTTGGATAGCTAGTGGGTTAGTAGCTGCTACAAGGAGGAACATTCCGGTACACTAGGATTGTTTGCAATAGTGGTGTCTGAACTGGAACTCTACAGGAAATGATTAGCATATGCAGCTGGAGTTGAATAATTCAATTATTGGATCAGGCCTATGAAGGAGTGGTTATTTGGTGTTAAATATGAGATCTGGTCTTCATTGCGTGGGACATTTCAGCAGGTTGATTGGAGCTTCTTTCCTGCTACATATTCCGTCGCAGAGTTGGGAACATTTATGGAACTACAAATGGAATCAACTAGATATAGCTACCGAACGTTGAAGTGAGTTTATTTACTTAGCAGTTCTGACGGTGCAGTGGAGGCAGCTTGTACGAAAACTGGATCGGAGCATTGAGTTGACGTATTCAGTGGAATTTGTGACAGGTATATGTAAATAAAATAATAATAAGTTTTTAATCGTGAATGAATTACATATTGAAGAACTACTTACTTTAATAGATATATAAAATAACAATAGATGTAACAGATATCATTTGGTTGACATTTCACTTTCATGAATTATTTGACAGTTGGATAAATTTCATAAGACTTGTATATAATTTCATTGCACTAGTCAACTATCACAAATAACGAATTATCAATGCATGAACCTAAACTAAGTTAAGAGTCTTTGTTCTCATACAGCTAACAAAAGACAAATAAACTAAAATTAGTAAATTAATAAATTGGCATATATTTTCCATTGATTCATTTAAACAAAAATAATGTCATACAAGCTTATATAGTCTTTGATTTAATTGGATGAGTTAAACTAAAGGAAGTATAGCAAAGAAATTAGGCGCAGCACTGTTGAGTTATTACAATATGTAGATTTTTATAACTTTACACAAAGTGTTTTGAAGAAGCGACATGTGTGGTGAAACGTCAAATGTTACTTTTTAAATCCTAACATTTCAATGACTTGACCAATAGTTGACAAGAAAATTTATTTAATAAATTGGCTGCTACACCAAATTTAACATAAAGTATTACCTATTTTTAACCAAGGATAAATAGCATTTGGTGTTCCGCTGTTTTGTACTTAAATAATGCGACCTAAAGTTCGTTTACTAATAATAGTGTACTACATTAATTACAATTTGCAGTTGGAAATTGTTGATAGTATCTAAACTACACCTAAACTTTAAAATATCTCGTTACGCACTTCACAATTCAATTTGTAGAGGCTCTTCAAGTGAGGTTTATATTAGTAATCAGTATTTTTAATGCAGGTGGTAGCATCGAATCGAAATATTATCAAATCGGTATAACCAACTAAAGTTTAAAACACGGTAGTGCCATCATAAAATTAATAAAGAATTAAGTTCTACCTTTTAGAACTTCTCGGGATTATCAAAATCTGGTTCAGGAAGCTTATTAACTTTTAGACGACTTCGAATTGACAGGATCTAAGAAAGGAGAATCAAAATTAAACAATATAGTAAAAGATTGATTGATAATGAAAAAAATTGCCTATTCTCAATCCACTACAAATAATAATAATCATAATCAACCAATTCGATACCAGAGCTGATTAATGCAATAATCAGTATAAAAGTTTAAATGACACAACTTAAAATATCGTTAAAAATTATGTAATGGCTTTAACTATACGTACAGTGAGAACTTTTCACGCTTAGCATATCAAACCCACACTGAATGCAAAAAGATTGAGAAACGCTTAATAGTAAACACTGTTGTTACTTAACAAACAAATTACGGTTTCAAAAAACTGTCACTGTACGAACTTTTCTTTTGCTGCTATTCCATTTTCGATATCACCATTTTTAACAAACTAAACCAACCTATAGTTGCTCTGCAAAATTGTGGAACCATTTAATTGTTGCTTCGTTTGTTACGTCGGAATATTGGAAGAGAGACATCATGGGAATTCTATTTACAAATAAAACAGTTAAATTTTTAACTAATAAAAACGCGCACCTTAATAAGACTCTTAAAATTAAAAATCAGTCGGTCCAAAGAATAGAATTTTGTTTAATTAATTTAGTGATCCAATAAGCAAATGTATTTTCAAATCGTATAAGGTTTAATAATAGCCCACTGCATTTTTTCGCCATAAAAAATGTAACGGTCCTAGACCGCTGTATATGGTTACTGTAGAAACAACAAACACTTTATTTAGGCAAGCAATATTAATTTTTAGTATTCAACGGTATTTTTGCTTTCACTAATTTCGTAAATCGGAGTCGTATCTAAATTCGTTAATTATGTGTCCCATGTGTGTGTCCGATGTTTGTTCGTCTGTGCATCTTTTGGAGTTTTTAAATTTAGACTTTAAATTCGGATAGAGTAAGGAAAGTTTCGAGTTTAAATTTGATCCATATTCCCGTTGACGAATTCTGGGCCCATTTTGATAGATTCATGTGTTATCTAAATACTCAAATATCAGACTATTCCTAATATTTTTTATTGCATTTTTTTTTCAAAAATGTAATTTTGCCTGCTCACACAACATTTTGCGCCCATTCACATAACTGTACTTGTACCTCACCTCATCGATCTAATAATTTTGTATGTTTGTTTTATCACCCTGAAATTCTAAATGTGTCTTCATGTCAGTCAGCAATCTGTCCAACGTAAAATATTTGTTACAAATAAACATCAGGTATTACACTAAGAGCAGGGTTAAAATCTATAATTTTGTAAAACGTGATTGATATCTTACTGGAAGCACTGCACATATCGAAAACAACAACAATTAGTGAAAGGTGTCTGCTCAAATTGCGCCTTGAAGCTTCCCTAAGTGCTGCAAGTGGCGAAGCTTCAAGGGCTCATTACAGGGCTCAAAATGCGCTTTTAGTTTTGTGCCGTTTAGACAACGGGCACAAAATGTGTTCCAACAACAAATAAACTAATTACGAATCTAATGTACCAAGCGTGTTACTGTTAACGAAATTACCTATAAATTGTAGGAAAATTCAATAATAAATTGTAGCTACGCAAGCACAAACGTTGGGGTTGATCTAATTATGTTAATAAAGTACGGCTATCGATGACTTCAGCGGGTCGCTTTGACATCGCGGGTGGGGGCGTGCTCACGGAAGCAAACTTCGAAAATGTATTGTATACATGTGTATTTATGTCTGATAAATTAGCAAACGGAAGGAAGGGCACGGGGAATGGGAGATATGCCTGAGCGACGAGGGCGTGACTGTCACTCACATGCTGCCAGCAAAACTTGATTACCTGAATCAAGTCGCGATTTCATGTCAGTCGAAGTGACAACGCAGCAAAACAGTGTCAATATGCGGTTTTTACAGTTAACTCGGGCCGCCTCTGCAACCACCGTTTCATCCCCTGTAAGTCCAAGTGCAGGATTCGCTATTGTTGCACCCACGCTGGTTTGATTTACTGCACTGGTGTTTAATTGCACTTCGTTTTGTATATTATTGTATAAAAATATTTATATATTTTGCAAACTAACTATTGCCGTTCAAATTGTAATGAAATATGAATATTCAGACTGTTTAATGAAGAAGCCGATACACCCTTAGGATATATTATTGAATTCTAGAAATGGCTTTCATACAAACAGGATGTAATAGCTTCATTTGATTAGGATTTTTTATTTTTTAACTATTAAAAGTAGAACTTGTAACAATAGATTCTAGATATTCTTAAAATAAGGACACAAGTGTGTTAATTTGTTCTTCAGTATGTGTTATATTTCTTAAATTTACAGAAAATACCAATAGGAGTTTTCTCAACACAATTTCTAGTTGTTGCATATCTAAAATATATTTTTTATAAGTGATGGTAATTTACCTGCATACTGAGTCTCTTTAAGGCTTACTTAAAGAACAATTTTAATTGACATGAATTGAGAATACCGTAATATTCACCTTCAAACTATCATAATGTGCCAGCAGAGCAAACTTAGAACAGAAATTTTGCAAACTTTGAAATTTATGCAAATAACTAACAGTCTATCGAATTTTAAAAAATACAAACAAAAGGATTGGACTCAATATAAAAGTTGAATCAATGGAATTTAGTTGCGCACATTAACTGATTGAAAAAATTCTTAATTACAATGAAGTGCGAAAATTAAAAAAAACATAAATACATTGCACAATCCATTTTAAATTTTATATACCCAGAATATACGAATTATTTTCTCTATACTAAAGAAACATTGTAGGAGAACTAGCGGAGTTTGTTACATCTTCAGAAAGAATTAAAATATCCTGCCTGCTGCTGTGTAAAACGGACCAAGATTCAAGCGAAAACTATTATTATTATTATTATTATTATTATTATATTTTAAAAAATTCTGAACTGCCATCAAACGTAACAATTCAAATGAAAGGAAAAATATCAACCAGGATTCCATGTAAAATATGTACCAATTTGCCCAATTCAGTAAAGTATACGAATTATCTTCTCAACAAAAAATTAATTTGTTTGACTATTCAACTCACTTGTTATCTATCAAAAACTGACCAATAAAAATACAAGATTTGACGTCTTTGAGCCAATAAAAATGAACTATATTGACAATTTTCACTAGTGAAAATAATCGACAATTTTCACTAGTGGTATAGTGAATATTTTAAACAAATTTGATTTTTATTAGGAAAAGTCAGTATTAGTGTTTTGTTACTATAGAAATTACGTAGTTTCGTGCTAGATTTACTGAAAACTAATTTGAAAAAGTAGTTTGGTTCATTGAATAGTCCCTCGAATGCCATTCTTAGTCAAAGTTAAGTAGACTATTTTTGCGGTGGTATCACTACTCATATCCATTGCGCTTAGGATTAGAACTCGTGCTAGCGCACTATCCTAATCGTACGAAAGCGCAATGGACATTCGTGATACCACAGCAAAAATATTCGGCATAACTTTGACTACTCATGGTATTATAAGTGAATATTCGACACAAAAACTTATTTTGCCTTTCTCCAAAACATAAAAATTTGCTCAGTATTAAATATTCGTATAGCCTTTTGTTTATCAAAATACCGTCGTTGGTCGTTGTTCATGGTACTGGGCATGTCCTAGTTTTATTATTAGAACTGGCCTTAAAATTGATCCATCAAATTGTTATAATATTATGTTCATTTATTTAATGCAAAGCTAAAAAATAATAACAATAAATAACTTACAAATTCCCAGAGTAGCTCGAGTAATAGAAGAAAAACATTAAACAATGAAAATATGGCTTCATTCTTACATACAATTAAATTTTTTGCCACTTTTCAGTTTTTGTGATTTGAAATTTAATACTAAAAAAAATACAGACCACGAAAATAAATTCGATAGCAGCGACAATAGATAATAAAGCAGAATGTGAAATATTCTTGTACAGTTTCCGCTTTCTTTCAATTGCACATATGACAAGCAAATCCCCGAATAAATTCATATTTTATACTAGAAGTAGACGATGTCTCAAAAGAAAATACTTGTCTTTATTAGTCACCCTTATGGGAATACGCTTCCAAAGACGAATCAAAAAAACATTCTTTTTTGTGATTGGTTGTATTGTCATAAAATATTTTTTCATGAAATGAAACAAAATAATAGTAATATCACCTACAACCTTGTAAAAATTGATGATATTCTAAATTTTACAGTTTATAATCCAATATTAGAAATGTTATTGATCATACAAAGTAGTAAAAACGTTTTAAAAGTGTATTTTCTGCAAAACTTTTTTAATTTCTAGATAAACTTCGTTTATAATTCTTATTTATATAGTTGGGCAAATGGATTTTTTACAGTACAAGTTGGATGTTTATGGTCGAGGCGACAAAGGAGCTGAATCTAGGGTTTCGCAACGAGTACTGTAAAAAAATTACCGAGCGTATAACGTAGAAAATTTTCTTTCATAGTGTATCGCATTTTTTTAATCTTTAGATAATAGAAAATTCAATGTCAATGAATAAAAATTATCGCATTTCCTTGGTTACAATATACGTTGTAGTACACAATACTGTCATTATTATTATTATGATTATTATTATAATTATTATTATCAACATCAGCGATTAAGCCTCCTGGCTTGTTCTGACTTTATGTGGGTTGATGGGGTTTGATCAGTTTATCATTTCTGTGATTTTCCTACAAATCTCCTCCTTTTCGACTGGCATTGATACAACGATTTAGGAAGTCTTGTTTCTTACATTCTTTCGATATGACTCTTCCATTTCTGTATTCAGTAATTGATTTAATTTATGTCTATTTAATTCTCTTGTTTTAACTTCTTTTGTAATCGGGAAGGGTGTGTCCTAGGAACTTCATTTCCGCAGCTTCTATGTATTGCATTTGAAGTCCAATTTTCATAGTCGTATATTAAGATCCGAATCCATTGCTTTATCAAATTTCAGCATGGTTTCTTTACTTGGCTTAGATATTCTTGTGATTGTTCCGCACATAAACTGTAATTTTTGTTTTTTTTGTTGACATCATCCGTATTAGAGAGAGATACATTTTAACCAATATATGAAAAATTGAGTGCTTGTGCGATACGTTTATTGTATACAACTACATGTGCTCGTTGTTCTCCTTTCCTCGAAAAGCCAATATTTTTGTTTTGTGAGGGGATATTTTTAAATTGTATTCAGCTGCAAATTCACTCAGTTTAAATACATTACATTTCGTCGACTCTGTAACGTTACACTGTTCTGTAATGTAAAATACCAAACAGGGTAATGAACGGCCAGAAATAATCACAAAATTCTCATGCGAATGCAAAGGAAAATCCACATTTACGTACCGACGTTCGAAAAATGCTCACAGATGAATATTGTTCTTGAAATACATTGTAATCCTGTTATAACCACACCAAATTCAGCTATGGCACACATAACACATAGATGCTAAACTATACTTTTCAAGAGTATCAGAGGATTCGAACCCACATATAATTAAAACCTCCGGAAAATTAACCATACAGCACCAGAGGGAATCTATCAATCAATTTCAAATCAGTAAACAGTAAATAGCCAGTGGACAGGTATTCGTGGAATAGAGTCGATGTGGTTTATAGTAAACTTAATCCTTTTTTCAGAATACTGCTTACTTGATAGATACTTCCCACGTTTATATAGTGAAGGGACCATCTTAATTAATGGCTTTGTATTTATAGATAAAATGAAAACATCCCGTATTTCTACACCCATTCTCCGATACTCGTAATCACAGATGGAATGCATAGAATGCAATAATAATAATAATAATACAGCTTTTATTCATAAACATGAATTCACAGGGCGATATTCTACTTGAACATAGTCCTTCAATATTATTACTTGCTAGAGTTACATCTGATCTGATTTCCTCGATATCAATATCAAAGGAAATATTTGGATTTTGTTGATATCTTCCAACCGAATAGAAAAAATAGACTTGGATAGCCCGTTTAAATACTAAATTTAATAACTTTATTGCTAATTAATCGCATATTTCAAGATCTCTACTTCGTGTGATATATAACAAATACAAAAATATATTTAGTAATTCTACTACCTCCATTTATAGCACTCTTAAAACAAACAGAAAATTAAATATAACCAAACATCTCTACTACAACAGAATGTAAACAAATTTAAAACAGCAAACTAAGAAATACATGTTTTTAAAACTAAATTAATACCTCATAAAACTCCATAATACTCGTTAACTAGCATTAATCAAACTGCACACTATAAGCTTTGCACAAACAAATATTGAAAGCAGCAATATTTGTAGATTGGTAACGCTTAAAACTGAACTTTCAGTTTCATAGAGTATTACTAAATATAAAATTTGCAGCTATGGATTTGAAAGACTGACAAACGTTTTGATAATGCCTCATATTTCAATGCTAACTAAACGTTATCTAGCATTAAGCATCCACCGTTGCAACAACAGCAATGCGAAGAAAAAGGCTACATCTCTTCCATCGTGTCTGCTGCATTATCGATTCGCCACTCACTGTGCTATACCGAGGATTTAAATAATTGCAGGGATTATCAAGATGCTTCTATTAAGGCGAAATTATCTTGAACAGGTAACTGCTGCATGTTATATTGCAATTCCATTTCGTAACACGGGTAAACCCGAAATTTAAAGCAATACAAGGATAAGTACCAACTTTTGATTTGAAAAAAACAATACTTGAAGTAATAAAATTACATATTTGATTTCCTATCAAAAATAACATAAAACCACCAGAAAAATTAATTTGTTAATTTGAAAAACTCTGGTATGCTTAAACTGATTTTTAATAATACTTGATTCTAGCGTCGCCAATATTTAATCTATGGCGTTGCCACTTTTGCTAATTGATTAAAAATGCATCAAACACGTAGTCCCTGAAAGCAGCGTTGTGATGAATCAAAACGTGTATACAATTAAATATGATTGAAATGGTATTACAGCTCGAACATTGGTGACATCATAAACAAGAGCATTGAAACAAATCAGTTAACGTGTCAACGCGTTGGCAAAACACTGATTTTAATTAGAACTTTATCAAGCTACATGACCCAGACTATAAGTTTAAATTTCTGATCTAAATTAATACACCTTGCTCCACATTGGAAAATCTTATAAACGCTTCAAATTTTATCTCATTCCAATTGTTCAAATTAATTTATACTCAAGCTCGGTGGATAGTTTATTCTTTAGCTGAAATTAAAACAGTATAGATGGTTACGTGTATTGATATACTAGGCGATTCTTGACTTATACGCACAATTGATAGAAACGATAATTCGTGAATGTAGTGAAGGATATTTAAAAAAATGTAGAAAAGTATTTTATTAACGGAGATAACGAATTAATTATGTAACTTAAACTGGAGTGTCACAACAATTGTTCGAAATAATTTCCTTGATTTTCGAATGAACACCTGGGCGCGTCGAAGGTCCACTACGCCAGCACAAAAAATATTGGTAAGATTAGTAGCACGTCGGCATAGGAGTATAAATGCTAACAAGCTAAGAAGAGAATTATTTAATGCCACTGGCACAGCAATGAGCACACAAACTGCAAAAAAGAGTTTACATGAAGATACTTTCAGAGCAAGAAGATGTGTCCAGCACCCTTTATAGAAGGTGCAATATCGTATAGCACGGAGTGCTTGGGCCATGGAAAATATCAATTGGAAATGCGATTATTCGAACAGATGTCAGTCTACAAATGAATAGAAAATTGTTGTACTTGTCTCAGATGGGCAAGTTTTAACTTAGAGATACCTGGCGAGTGGTATATTCATGCAATAACCGTTTGAGAAGGTTTTACTGCGCAACAGTGCACCGATTTACTGGTATTGATTAATGCAACAATTACAGCATAGGCTACAGAGACTTAATTATACTACCGATAATATTACCATTTGCCCAAAGATTTGACCCTAATCTTTTAATAATGGATGATAATGCTACTCCACACAAGGTACCCGTATAGAGAATGCAGCACTTGAACTCAATACTATTGAAAAAAGTCAGTGGCTAGCAAATTCTCCGTATCTCAATTGGGTTGCGCATGTTTAGGATGGGTTAAAAATTCGAATTAGAGATCGACAAGACCGTATTGAAAATGCTCATCAGCTTGCAAATGCTCTAAAGGAAGAATGGCAAAGAGTTCCACAATAATTTATATACAATCTTATTCTGAGCATACCAAGACGATTCCAAGCAATAGTTAATACTAGAGGAGGTCGGCCTAACTACTATTAGTAGTAAAATTTAGCCTTAGCTATCTTGGAAAACTTCAAAGTACAAAAGAATGTCATAAGTCATAAAAAGGTTAGAAAAATTTTGAATATGGGAGACTTTCCCACCCTTAAACGAGCGGTATGCACAGCTTTAGCTAGCTCTAACTATGCTGTAAGTGTGGACTAGGCAGTGATTTTGAGGGTTAAATACAATTTTTATAAAGCAACAACATTTTGGCGCCTGCAATCCTTAATAGCTTGATGCTTGGGAGCCGATCGTTTGTAGTAAGGGCATTGTAGCCTTAGGCATCGGAAGCAGTACGCATGGAAGCAGTAGGCATGAAAACAGGCCTAATACCATAAAATTAGAAATGATGAAATTGGAGATGAAATCAGCTAAGATGGTTTTATATGAGGTTTAACTACTTGTAATTCGATTTGAATATATAAATATTTCAAAAAGAGAATAGTATTGTCAAGTTACACATTAAAATTTTATTTAAAAAGAATCACAGTAAGTAACGTTTCGCTGGCATACCAGCATCATCAGACGATGTACAATTAAAAAAAAACAAATAGCCTTTTATAAATATATTACTGATTCGACCATTAAAATTACTTGTCATGGCCGCCTAACCTTCAATGTAAGAATTGCTCCGTCCAAAAATCTAAATTATTGCAAAACAAGAAAATTAACATGTTTACCGAAATAAACCATCAAAAAGATAAATATCAACAATAAACCTAAAGCGGAAAGTTTTCGAAGGTCGTGGAGCAAAGCAGCAATAAAATAAAAATTTTACCTTTCAAACAATAGTTAAAAGAAGAACGATAAAACGATGCTATAAATAACAAAAACAACCAAGGCTTGCAATAACAAATAAATTCTCCAAATTGCACCTACAAAGGGGAAAAAATACCATAACCTAAAACAAAAATTAATTAGAAAATTTAAAAATAACATCTCAATGATCACGTCTCCCCTAATTATGAAAGACGAGTCAGCATAAACGGAATATTACGAGCAACCCTGAAAGGAAAAATAACAGGAAACTTCGCTAAACTGCTGCATACGTACATAAAATTGAAAGTAGACAAAAAGACTAAAATTGTTAATAATTACCATGAAAATAACAAAAGTAAATAATTATTTAAAAAAAAATCACCTACACAAAAGAAATCCTAAAATTTTCGAAAGACCACGAACTTCAATATTAAAGTTTAAAATAACACTGCAACGACTAACCAGTTAAACGTCACGAACGTAAAAAAGAAGTTTTAACAAGTTAACCGTTTGAAGAGAAAAAGATTATACCATCTCCAATCACACGGATATAATTTAAATCAAATTTTAACAACTAAAAATTGAAACAGACTCGAACTAAAACAGTGTTGAGAAACAAAAAAATTTGAAAACAAAAAGGTTTTTTTTAGAAATCAATAATTAATAACAACTACAAGGAAGAAATTTCTAATTTCATAAAACAATTATCAATGAACCCGTCTACAAGAAAAAAGAACTGAAACGAAGAGGAAACAGAGAAAAGTTTAAAATAGAATACTAAACCCAAATATTTAAAGGACCAGAAATGTCCCTAAACAATTCCAGTGATTATTAATCAAATATTTGAAGTTTTGAAATTTAAATAAATTTACAAGAGTAGTCGAACGAATCCTGCTCATCAATCTTATTACACTTTCGAATTAGAAATACATTTATATAAAGCTATTTGTTTTTTTTTAAATTGTACATCGTCTGATGAAGCTGGTATGCCAGCGAAACGTTACTTACTGTGATTCTTTTTAAATAAAATTTTAATGTGTAACTTGACAATACTACTCTCTTTTTGAAATATTTATATATTCAAATCGAATTACAAGTAGCTAAACTTCATATAAAACCATCTTAGCTGATTTCATCTCCAATTTCACCATTATTATTACAAAAACAGCTGTATTCCAAATTTATAATTTATAAAATTAGAACTCACAGAAAAAATTAAAAAGGAAAATCTCTCCACATCTAGAAATCGGCCTGAACGTGCTTGAAGAGGTGCCGCTGTGCCTTCGTAAATTGTTACAGAAACTTGGGGCTTTCCAGCCTGCTAGTTAAAACAATTTCAAATCCCTGGAGGTGGCTTCTAAATAAAATGTTTAGAGCCTCGGCCTCTTTAAGCACAGCTCACTATCGAAAAAAAGCTCGCAGCGAGAAATTCTTGGCAGGTGTCGAACTCAAAGGTCGAGCGATCCTTGGGGAAGTTTTAATTCACTTTTGAAAAGCAAGATTTCTGATCAATAAAGTAAATCATGTAATCCCTAATAATTAATTACCCGAAATAAGATGACAAGTGACAGCCATAGATGATACCGAATTCTGGGGTTAAGCAAACTGTCAACGTACAATTTATAATAAAGAAATCTACATAACCAATATTGAGTTTAAACGTAAAACGTTACAAATTACCATTGAAATTAGAAAATGCATGTTCCAATCTGAGAGAGAGTTTTATGTTTTAAATTGCTGAGCTATTTAGTATGTAAAATTACATTGTAAAACGTAATTAGCGGACATGGTTGTTTAATGAAATAAAAGAGGTATCTAACCATCAATATTAGTTAAGTTAATCTGACATTTAAAAGAGTAAATAATTGAGTATGGTTACTTACAAGATAACTTTGATAACAGACAAAATTCAAGTAAATTAATTCATATGGTTTGCGGAAACTTCGTTCCCCACATTTCGTTCCGGGGATATTTTGTATCCCCACATTTCGTACTCGGAAACTTCGTTCCCGAGCTAGTTCAATTTGTCTCCTAGATTACACGGTGTTGAAAACCGAGTACAACGATCGGAATGCAGTTGGAAAAATGAAAGATATTTTAATTAATTTATTTATTATAATAAACTGATAAGAACTATATACAATATGTCCCCGGATTGAGTTTACAAGAGGAAACTAAATTTTTTCTTAGTTTTACCAAAGAGCATATGCTCTTTGGTTTTACATAAAAATGTTATAGGAATTATAATTCCTGCTTGGTTTGTAGAGAATTTTAAGAAAATTTTCAGTTTTTCAAAAACAACTCGGTCTTGACAGTTAAGCAAAAATTATTTTCTTTTCAGGTAAACTACCCTTTTTGTTCATGATACGGCAAAATATTACTAAGAAAAGTTGTTCAGAATGAGAAATTATAGCCTATAAAAAATATCAGAAAGATACGTACTTAGATTAAACCGTCATTTTTAATAAATACAATTTATTTTGTTCTTATCATAAATAAATAAATTAAAATATCTTTAATTTTCTAACTGTATTTCAATCGCTGCACTGGTTTTTCAAGGCCCTGTAATCTAGGAGACAAATTGAGCTCGCTCGGCAACGAAGTTTCCGAGTACGAGATGTGGGGAGACGAAATATCCTGGGAACGAAATGTGGGGAACGAAATGTGGGGAACGAACTTTCCGTATCCCAGACCCGCAAAAAGATAACAGCATTTTTTCCTAAAACGTTGTATCGTTCTCCAGTTACCGGTTGTTTACACCATAGTTGGGTACTCACCTTTATGATATCTTTTATATACCTTTGTGTTGTTTGCGATTGATTGAAAGGTGGCGACAAAAATTAAGTTTGTATAAATTGTTCGAGCTCGAAAGCAATACTTCTGCAAGTTGTGCTTTCACTTTATGAAACAGCTACAGAACTTGGAATTATTGTATTCCCACGATTTTAACTACGATATATAGTAAAGTATGGTCAAAAATTGTTTTCATCTGGTATGACTATGGAATAGTTCCTAATTGATGAAAGCAAATAATTTTCTACGTACTTTTTCAAAACATTTCAAATAAAAATACTAAAGGTACGTTATGTAGCAACATAGGCGTGTCAAACGAAGCAAAAATAAAAACTCACCTTCATCACTATTTACTCTTTTTGATTCTAGAAATATATAAAGTATTAAAATGACAGAGTTTGACAAAATTATATCACCGAAATATACCATGAATGGCAGAAAGAGTGTTTTCCATGATTCGTTCTTTTGATAAAATAAAAAGTACCTACTTAACGAAATTTGAGACTAAAGTGACATTCCATATAGAAGTAGACATAAACACTTGCTCTTCTTATAGGTATATGTATTGATTATTAAGTTATTTTTCGTAACACTATTGGTAGCTAGCATATTCTGTAAAATGATGAATTACATAGGATGTAGCTATTAAATGAACTTGAACTATAGCATTTTTTGGCTTAATTATTTTAAGTTTTACATCTTTTGCCTTTCCATGTACTTCCATTGTGCACCAACACAGCGTTGAATTTGCTTTTTCCACTGTTCAAAACAGTGCTGCAAATCGTTTTTCGTCAATCCCCATAAAAGGTTGCATGGAGGTAAATCCATTTCAAATTAACGTGCACACTTGCCTGAAGGTAGCCAGTACTTATCTTTTATGCGATCATTCTAATATTCTTCTGGCAACCTTTTCAAACGATGTCGTTAATATTATCCACATTTTCATCTATTGCGGAAGTTGAAGGGCGACCAGGACATTCATGGCCATCGACATCCTCTCGTTTTGTGAAATGCGAAAACATTATTCCCATAACACATTTTAACGTTACACAACATTATGTCGGCGCTTTTGCTCAATTTAACCAGAAATTTTTAATTTATTTATCGCTCAACTTGGTCAGGCATTTCTTCCGGAGCACAATAGGAACACGTCTCTTATAAATGACTCGTGTAAAACAATAATTAAAGTTGCTGGTCGATATTCTTTAACACTTATTAAGATAAGTCCAAGATAATAAATGCCACCCGCCATTTCAACGTGGAAACCTAAATATTATGTGAAACCCAATCCTGCTGTTTAATAGCCACTCCTTGTATAATCAAGAAAAATTACATTAATATATTTGTTCTTCTTCTTAAATAGAATTTTTCTAATTGTGGAAACATTTTTTTGGTAGATATTACAAGTCTTTACATTCCGTGGAGTCATATCTCCGATTCTAAACATCATATATTCTTCTTTTGCCGATCACTCTCTAACTGTCTCTTTTTCATACGTTGCTGTATTGCTTACATCGTCGTCATACACTCCTGCTTCTGCCCTTTCTTCAGACTGGCATTGCCAGGGCTTTCTTGGTCGTATATATGCATCTTCAATCGACGAAGGCGTCGGTATCATATAAATCTCCTTATTTCTATCTATCTTCTGAACCTTTCTACCTCAATTCTTTTTTTTTAATAATTTGTTGTACCCTTCAATCATATGCCCTGATCGTTTTTGAAAAGCATCAATTTGAACAGTTCATAATTTTAGACTATCCCAATAATGCCAATTTTCGTCAAGGTTAAAAACCCGAGCTATGTGCAAAATATTACTTTTATCTAACTAATAGTTCTTGATATAACGCAAAAATAGACAGAATTTTATTTTTAAGGTGTTTACCATGTGTATATTTAACCGAAAGCATATTCCGTTTCTAGCCAGATAAACATCTAATCATGAGCCATACCGCTATCAGACAGACAGACCGACAGACAGACAAACAGGAAGACCGAGTTGGGAAAACATGTTTTTCGTTATCTAGGGATCCTGAAACGTCGAGACTGGAGATATGATAAAATCTAGGAAGGTTCGCGATTATAATACTTTTTTCGTACTCTAAGAGAAAAACTATATATCAAAGTCACAGTACTCGTCCTGCTTTTTTGTTTGGTTTATAATGCTAGAGATTTAGTGTTTCATGTATGCTACCTTAGATTACAAATATATATATATTCCTGACAACTTCTGTGTATAATATTCCGCTTATATCTTAATCTCCTTCAGTTTCTGTTATTAATTGCTTACCTCATTGTAGTTTTTCTTTAATTCAAACGTTAATGTGTTTTGTATAAATTTCTTGTTATATACTCTACATTTCATCTTTGATGTATTTTTAATAGATACGTTTCATTATGAGCATCTACACGAGTTTGATTGCCAAAAACGAAGCGGTGAGCCAAGTTTTGCGGCACTCAAACGTGTCCCGTTAAGTGCCATAAGCAGACGTGTATTGTTCAATATTTTATTTTTATCAATAAATTCTCGTTCAATGTATTTCTTTATATAAAAAGAGTGTGGTAATGAAGCTCTTAATGATACTAAAATTAATTTGGTTAAGAGTCTATAACAACACTGATGAAGATAAATATATAAAAGTTACGATAATACGTTATACGTGCTTTCGCAAAGTAGTGGATACGAGTACATTCGTTAAACATTCAAGTAATAACTTTTGGAAAAAATTCGGAGACCCGTCGATTTCTATTTTTGTTTGTGCATTTTTTCATATAAAATCTATACATACAGGGTGATCAGCGTAGGAGGTATGTCGTCATCGATATATTCTTTAAATGGCAACCCTCTTTTTTATTACGGAATATGAAAGAACGCAATTTTTAGTTACGTTAAGTTGATTTTTGAGTATAGGTCACATGGCCAGGTATTAAGAAAAACGATTTTAAAATGGCAAAACACTAAATTTAATTTTAGGAAGTATGATTTGCGTTTTTATCAATGACAGCAATCAATAAAGAACATGTCGGTCGTCTTGGCTACTGTCAGGCAGACAACGGTGCACCATTTGAACATCTAATTTAGTTGTTTTTGAAATTTTCATTGCAATTAAATTTAGTATTTTGTTATTTTTTTCTCAATTTTTGGTCATGTGACCTATACTCAAAAATTAGCTTAGCGTAAGTAAAAAATTCGTGCTTTCAAATTCCGTAATAAAAAACAGACTGCCATTCAAAAAGAACATCGATGACGACCCTCTACGCGGATCAACTTGTATATGTATAGATTTTATTTGAAAAAATACGCAAATAAAAATAAAAATCGACGGGTTCCAGCGTTTTTTCCAATAGTTATTCCTTGAATTTTTAACGAATTTATCCACTACCTACTTTACGAAAGCACTGTATAGCAGAAGCTGTTCTAACGATATTATAATTTCGCTTATTTAATTTTTAATCTTCCAACCTCGCAAAATCTGCACTGCTTAGTGATTTAAGGTGCTTAGAAGAACGGAATTTTGCCAAACATTCATTGGCTTAAACTTGCATCAACTCTAATACCCTGTGCTCCTACACTCTAAAAGAGTCCTTACTATTCTACCATTAAAATTCATAATTAACTCTAAAATATAAAAATGCGGTATAGCCACAGCATAACTTTCTTTTGCTGCTTGAAAAAGAATACATTTTTAAAAAACTATGCTTCTTACAAAATAACCTTTTAAACAAACGCTGTAGATAATTGCATGCTATATGATATTTTTCTATGAAATTGAAAATTAATCAAACAATATGTATTATCTGTAACTCATTTACCTTGCGGTGTAGAGGCTGATGCTTTATGCCCTGGGATCTGGCGGTACAATGCTCAACTTGCCCCGGATTCGGCATACAGAGTTGGAGCGCGCCTTTGGTGCTTGCGCAGCAACCATTGTGTGAGGAGTGTGTCTTGGTGATGTGTTGACCTTGTTACTCTATCTCTTAGGTCTGTGGTTCTGAGTAGAGCACAGTTAATTTGGTGCCCAACTGTGAATGGTCTCACCGAGCCCGATTCCAATCGCCAAAACTACGGAAAAATTCTGACCCCCGCGGTATTCGAACCGAGGACTTGCTTAATGCAAGCCTGGCGCTTACCCACCTACGCCACTTGGCTTCTTAGTTATTCAAACAATTATTTTTAAAAATACGAAAGTACCACTTGCGGTTGCCCAATTTTAATCAAAAATCACTGCTTAGCATCTTGTTTGGCTATTAATACTTTTTCTTTCCTAAATTGAGAAAATGGGTTTATTATATTATATAAAATGGACGCAATTAATTTAAAATCAGATTACAGAATACCTCTTGAACAACCAAAATTTATGGCTTAAGCCATGTAAACCCATAAATGGGTCTACCTGTATCGGTGCCGACAAATAACGACGCGCTTCGAATTTAATAAACTTTACTATATACCTTTTTTTGTCGTTGCCAAAGCCATTTGCAACAAAATAATCACTACGCATTTTATATTTTTTAAATTTTGAAAGGAAGCTCTAGCAAGCAATAATTTGCTGCGTATTGTATGCATTTTGGGTGTGATAAAAGTGCTCTCCATAGGCATTTCCTGTGTCCCGCATACACAGACCAGCGCCACTTCTCTATTCAGTTATTATTGTAAATGTCAATTATTGTGAGGCAGACCGTTAACGTTGCCCTTGACTTCTGGAACGCGAATTTATGCAAGTAATGATCCCGATTGAAATCATTTTTATATTGCGGCCTAGTTTTTTATTTTTTATATCAAGCAATATTAGTATTACATCTAGCACGGCACAGTGAAATTGTAGTTATGGCCTAGTAACAAAAACAAACATTTTTTTTAGTATTGTTTACAACAAATAATTCAAAAATGTTCTGTAGGCTTTTAATTCATTTACTTAATAGAAGTTTGGGAACTCTACATGTTGCACTGTTGAAAAAAATATTTTTATTCGCAACCACATATGTAATAAGATCATTACTGACTTTTAAAAAGTTGGAAATGACCTATTCCCAACTTGTAACTTTCCAACCGTCGGAAAAGTGATTGCCGGCGCAGCGGTTAGAAATGAATCCATTTCCCGACCGCTGTGTAGGTAGGGACACTGGGAATCTCGTTCATGCATTCATGCGGGATCCATTTCCGACCTCTGTGTAGGTAGGGACACTGGAATCACAATCTGTCGTATCATAATATAATAATTTTTCCAATTATTGTTTAGATTAAAGTGGTTGCGAATAAAATAGTATACATACCACGGTGAAAAGTTTCATTCCTATCTCGAGATAAAGTTGACTACTTAATCTCTCGACAAGAATGAAACACTTTCCACCTCTGTATGTAATATACTATTATGGCATTTGATTTGGTAATGTACTGCATTTTTACATTCCAAAATCGTTTTAAAAATGTACTTTTTTGCATAGCAACGTTTTACGTTGGCAATGTTCATATGTATTGTTGCGATTTGCTAGAAGGTACTTACTCTTCATTCAACAGTTATTTTAATATGAGCTCCATAAAATGTTTCCGAATTAAATTAACAGAATAATAAAGCATTATAGGAACCAGTTAAAATACCACGCTATTGAATTGAATGTATTGTTATCCACAAATATTATCAAACAAATTTGTGAATAGTGTAGCTAGCAAATACGTTAAATGAAATTCAACATTGCGTCATTAGTTTTCTCTTTTATTATACCTACGAGTAGCTACAATATTGCTGGATAGTGTAGTGAGCAGTTCTGTTAGAGAACAATTTGAATAGGTTGTTTCATTACTTTCGTCAGTAATTTTATCAAATGGCAAATAATTCCTAACGAGGTCAAAACTTAAAATGGCTTGTCACTAATTGACAACGATCATTTTTTAGTCATTAAAACCATAAAGGCCATATGGTTAATCATTAGGAATGTGTTCACGGTAGAACGAAATGAGATTGAAAACTATACATTATATTTAAAAATTACTTAAATAGAGAGAGTAAAGAAATCACCCATTAACACGAATCATAACGATAAGTTGTTACAGAGACAAGGGAATATAAATTTACAATATTATTCAACTCTAAAGAATTAACATTTCTACGTCATTATCGAAAAAGATTAAAATTCTTCGCACATAGATGCTGGAATATTCTAAGTAATAAATTCTTAAATCAGCTGCACGAAGACCGCTTCAGCAATTTTTTTTTAGTAGATTTTCAATTTTTCTTTGCTTTTAAACAAATAGCTATTATTTTCAATAATTATTTACTATAGGCATAAATTGAGTTTTGAGATTTTTACATTTGTTGAAAGTAACAGAATTAACTTAAGAAGTAAAGCACATGCAAACATTTGGTAATGTGCTATGATACATCTAACTTAACAATTCTCTCTATACAGTTACTCACAGCTACTGCTGGATACAGAATATCTCTGTTTCTTCACGAATAGCCAGTCTGGATCACCGTTTTAAGAGTCGTTTAGCCCTTCGTCCATATTGCTGGATATTGCTGTTTTCTTCCTAATGTAGTCGGATGACAGCTTAATACTTAATGACAATTCAAGCAATGACACGTCCATTGTTTTCTATATTAATTTCAACTCTAAAACAATACTTCTTGTTAATATTAAACAGATGGGACACTCCTAAAAGTAGTATATAATCTTCGAATGCTCCCAGTGTCGATCATTATATATCTGGTTATATTAAACTATACTTCTTTGGCACTCATTCCCAAATGGCATCTAGTGCTATATTTTCACTTACAACAAAGTTTGTCATAAGTTTGGTCTTTGACATGCTCATTTTTAGGCCAACTTTTGCTATTGCATCGTAAAGCAGAATGTTTAATACCGCATCCACTACTAATTCTTTACTATTCCACCTTGAGTACATACGCCAGAACCGCAACAAAAAGTTAGGGGAAATTATATCACCTTGTCGCACATTTCAATATACTCTGATAGTAAAGTGCTAGAAATTAGATAACCCAAAGAACGGTACAAAAAAATATAAGCAATAAAATGTTCTTTTTGAGGTAGATCTCTAACTCATTTGTTTTTTATATAAACTGAAATTTTATTCCGTCCAGATATAGAGACATGGTTAGCCAACCTATGATTGGCAACATTTGTAGTGAAATACGATAGAAATCTTGTAGGGATTGATAATAATGTTTTAAGATCGTGGTATAAACTTCGCATGCGCCCACCTTTGGTTTTTAATATAAACGGAAATATTAGCCCATCAAGATATACTGAATGGAATGACAAATTTCAAATTACGGAAAGCGTAGTGAAACATTTGAACAGTTATCCTAGGTGTTACAAGAGATTTAAGCATAGCGCCAACCATAATGTCTCCAAAGAGATGAGCAGCGAGTTGGTATCGTCTTCTGTAGATATAACATAAAATGTAAAGGAAACGGACATCTACTTAAATAAAATATGAAGAAAAAGAAGACGACGTTATTATATGTATGTTGAACAAGTCGTCTTACGTAGCGGTGGTCTATTTGGCATTGCTCTAATTGTCCCAAATAGGAAACACCCGTATTCTAATAGATATTAACGATACAAGTTTGATTATGAGCATCTTAACCAAACGAGGCGGTGAGCCGAGTTTTTCGGCAATCATACGAGTTTCGTTATGTGCCATAAGCAAACGTGTATTGTTCAATATTTTATCTTCATCAATGAACACTGGTGCCATACATTTTTTTAATATAAAAAGAGTGCGGTAATGAAGCTCTTAACGATACTAAAATTAATTTGGTTAAGAGTCTATAACAACACCGATGAAGATAAAATATTTTAAACACGTTTCAAAATGCAATAATGATATCCTAGAACGACTATCGGGTGATCAAATAAATTTCAGCTCTAGTGTGCTGTGGTTCCATGATGTTTATATAGAATCGTTTAATCACTACATAGCAGTATATGGTAAGACAGAAGGCTCAAGACCAAGAGGTCACTCTCATAGAAGATGGTAATATCAAATTAAGAAATGCACAAACACCACCATAAAACAATCCACCTGCAATGACGGAATCGAAAAAAAATGGAAAGGAATTATAAATCGAATTACCTCACTAGACAAGAAGGATTGGAAGGGGCGAAGAAGGAATGCTGTTCGAAGTTTGGAAATCTCAGTTCTAGACTTATTATAGTATTCTCTACACTTCTTTGGCCATATTGTCATGGGGTCGGCATAGTCGTTTGTTCCATACCTAGCTCTAAACCTGCCTTCCTCATTAGGTTGGTAAAAGAGAGACGGGTTACTAATTATTTTAGTGTAAAGTTTTTATGAGCATACCTTTTGTATGTAGAGCCATAATTGCACTATTTCATTTACTTGGTACATCCTTCTACAAACACTTTTATTATGTGTAGTAGTAAGGGATAAAGAGCACCATTGAAGAAAACAAAAGGTGTTAAGAAGAAAGCTTTCAAATAGAAGATAAAAAGTGGTGAAGACATCCTCAAACTAGCTAACTATTTCTATGATATGCTACAACAGAGTCACAGTATGACAGCACGTGTACTAAATTAAACATTGTAATGCGGTTTTTGCGGTACCCTATACTCTACTTTACTGTGAATTTAGTTTGCCCTTTGTTTGCTAGTAAACTCAGTCGTATAAACACAAAACCCGCTCTTATCTCATTACAGCTCAGGGCAATGTTAATGTTGCTCTTGCTGACCTTTTCATGATCAACTATAATGCTGTAATTATACATGCAACTCTGCCAGAAATAAAAATGTTTATATACTCTGCAAAAGAAACATACATGCATGAAAATACATAAAAAGAATACACAATCATAGCATATAACAATTATGATGTGCGATATTAATAGTAGCACGGAAGAGTCTACGAACTTAATGCTCAATCTACATGCAATGTTTAAAATGCGCACTCGAATTCACTGAATACGGCCCAGTAGCTTGAAAGCAGCTGAAGCGGTGTGCCAACAAAATAATGCCAGCGCTTTGTTCTGGCGCGCTTAATCAGCAGCACGCTCGTTAAGGCTATTGCGTAATTTGCTGCAATTTCTTCGTGAATGGCTATTATGGTTCTGTTTCCAGTTTCACGTTCCGGGCATTTAAAAGTGTGTTTTATTTATGATAATTAAACTTGCCTTTACGTTGTTGCAAGATAACGAAAAGTTCAGCTCCGAGTCTTTGGTAGTTTCTCCCACAGGCTTCTGGCGTTAGCAACGTCGGCTGGCTTCCTTAAAGCTCGAATGGTAGCTGAAATAGCAGCTTCTGGCTATGAACTGCTGTATCTTGGAGAAGCTTCCCCAGGCTGGCGACTTATAATACTTCGCGTGGCGTCCCATTTGCTTCGGGTGATACGCACTCTTCGCTTATTGGGCAAGCGACTGCTCTCCGCTGCTTTCAACACGCCAAATTGCACCAAACTGTTACGTCACTCCGACGCCTGCAGTTCTAATAATAGCACCCGGATCAGTATTTCGCTGACTTGTATTTTAGTATTCGAGCGCGCAGAATATTCGTTTCAAGTTTTAAATAAATACACAATGCGTTTAATCTAATTACTACAATGTAAGGATAGGAGCACGGAACAGTCGACGAGCTTATGCTAAATCTACATGCAATGTTTAAATTCCGCACTCGAATTCACTGTTCAAAGTTTAGTTTATTCCTAGCAGAATAATAGTTAAATACCAAGATGATTATTAAATGTCAAGGTGACACGAACTCAGCCGTTACAACATTACCATTCCTAATATGTAACTCTGGACAAATAAAATTAAGAAAAAATCATGGCTACTCAACATCTCCCTTTTTTCTTTTTTGTAACCATAATTGCTTATTCACCACGTGTCAGGTTATCATTCCAGCTTTTCAGAGGTCTTTTAATTGTTCTTCCTCAAGTGGGTTTTCTATGGCTTACTAGATTTACTACTCAGTGCTCTGTTTTTCTTGTTATGTGCTCGTGCCATTATTTTCCCCTATCATCAACCCATGCCAGTATTGAATCTCTGTGCCCTTTGAAATTTGTCATGTATCGTTTTTGCTGTTTCTGATCTTGTTTCAGCGGTACAAGTTATAATGAGTCATATATCCTTGCCTTCATTTCAATTCTTTCCATGGAAGATTGCATATCTCAGGTAATCTGTTACTTTATTTGGTTTATTTATTTGCACCTTCACTTCTGTTTGTAAATTTCCATAACCAGAGGCTCAACATTTCTGCAGTGAAAGTTGATAAAACTTTGAATTCTTCTAAATGACATAGTCCAAACCCGTAAGTCGTTCGCTATATAATGTTGGGTCCAGTAATGTACTTAATAGCACCTTTTATAAATGTGTTGCTTCTCCTTGCTCTACCTATTCTGTGAGCCTCGGTAACTATTTATTTCTGTTTACCTTTGGCGTAAGGCTTCCACTGCTTCATTTGTGTACTCATACCCATTTTTTTCATATTGGTATTTATCTTTCTCTTGCAAGAAGTCGTTTATTAGCTTTTCTGATAAACCCTTCTAGTATAACATTTTTGTGGACTTGTGGAAATGACTCTATATTCATGTTAGTTTGGTAGTCCAAGGTTTGTTTCCCTTTTATTTATATATAACCAAGCTTTGGGCTTCTTATATCATCTACTTGTGATGGGTGTATATTTTTGTTCGTCAGAACGTAGTGCACGGTTGTAGTAGATTTTCTTCTGCTGATACCTTGCTAAGTGGTTGGTTGCATGAGCACGTACTACGGGCGCCGGTAAAGCGTTAACTGCGGGCAGAATTATTACTTTATTATTATTATATTTCGCCACGCACTTTTATGCTGCAGCTTGTGCTCGTAGCAGCATTATTTACTCTTAACTTCAAAATATGCAAAGGCACCGATTTTACTTTGCATAGCAACTCGTTTTAATTTGGCATACGGTCCAAAAGGAACTTGCCCGAGCTTTCCGAAAAAGTATGTGTTGACCCGCATATTACATAATGAAACCGTTCAAGCCATCTTTACGCATCTACAATTTCGCCGGAAATGGGTTCTTTATACAAGTTCAATGATATCCCTGCATCCTTTTGCGCGTGTTCCAGTTACATGAGGACTCCAAACCCCAGTTTTGCGTGGAGTCACCCTTTGACTTCATCGCCCTTATTACACCATCATCCCCCTTTTACCGCGCTGGCCGACTACAAGTATACTCATCATTCATTTCTGCAGCGCAATCCCTCATATCTATCTACGTTTCACACTGTCTGCCGGGTTCTGGACGTCTTCTCTCTCTGATCGCAGCTCTAGGCGCCAATGTTAACTTAAAATGGAAATTGAATTCTAACGCGGTTTCGAAGAAGATCCGGGATGCCAAAGCCCGCCAAAGCTCCGTGCTGGCTACTCCGGGTCCTGCAATGATATATTGCAACTAGGACGCGCACTCAGATTTATTGTGCCAAAACAAAGCCGCATAACGCACGTCTACATATACAGAGTGGCCGAATTCTTTCGGCTCATTCGGAGGCTTCGCACGGCCCGCAGATTAGACGCCCGTGTAGAAAGCTGTTTAGCCCTCCGAGTCAAATTCGTTAGAGGATTAGGCTTAGGGCCGGAAGGAATTGAGATTAAATAAGTTACCGAGAAAAACATAGACGCCGCAGGGCGCTTCCAGCTCATAGAGCAAAAGGCCTCGGCTAACAAACGCCTGTGTTTGGCTTAAATACACTCCCAAATTATAGTTTCATAACCGAATTTGTTGGCTGCTCGCCCAGCCATGGAGAGACTCACTCTGAAAAGCTTTTATAAATGCCCGATGTACGGTTACTATAAAAGCACGAAAGTAGCTCGTCAGCTCTGAACTGGATTTATATGTAGAAATTGTATCATTTGTATGAATAAAAAACAATAGAACCGCAAACAGTGCGTTGCGAAAGTTCCGGAAACTAAATAAATTTAAAAAATACTTATAAACCAACAAGTTTCATTGACCATGAAGTAGAAATATAGAGCACTGATCTGAAATAGCCGAATCTTTCCTATAAACACTTTTAATGAATTGGGTTTGACTGTGGACCAGTTCCAACGTTCTGGATAAAAATGTAAAACAGAATTTTTCTTTCATTGTGAATTAATGGATAGATGAGCAGTGGGTTATAAATTTTAAAGAAACATGTGTCGTGAAGATGAGGAAGGAAGTCCAGATCTCCTTTCACAACCTTAGCAGTAAGGATCTCTCCTGAAATCTCTCACAGAAAGCTCGCTGACCCTTTTGCCGTCGCGAGGCTTTAAAGAGTACGTCCAGGTAGTGTAATAACCTGAGGGTCTACAGTGCTACATATAAAATATTATCTGAAGCGATAACGTTAGTTCCTTCCAGCTTTTATTATTAATTTCTTATTTGCCTTTACAACCTCTCAAATAGCAACACGAAATATGTCAATGAGTGAGCAAATCGAAATTATTTAAAATATCTATTGCAACTTAAAGAAATAATTTTAGTTGTTATTTAACCTACAATAGATCAAAAATTGCGTAGCTTTTCAACTAGTATCATTCATAGAGATTTATTGCAAATTTAACTAATATATTACTATAAACTACAAAGCAACCTGAACTTTTGTAAAAGCATTTTGATCAATTTCCATAGGTATCATAATAATTTAATAAAATCGGACACTGTACACAATTATGAGGTATGGCATAAAATTCCTGCAACCGTTTCAGCAATATATAGAATTACAAAGAGCCCCGAGCGTTTTGGATGTTTAAGCTTTTAATTTATCGACTGGTGATATTTTTAGTTTGGTTCCAAGTAATTTAAAATGTTCTGTATAAATCCTTCTATCTCGCTTATATCACGTGTACATTAAATAGACGGCAACAGGTAGTTTCCTAATTATCAGTTTTAATTTTTTTAATTTATTCAATACTTTACCTAGGTAGAGCCAGATGAAAATAATGCTTAGAAAAAGTATAAAATAGATCATTTTTAAAAGTATTTTACACTTACAAATAATGCATCATTGTGCTCCTTTTATAAAAATTTTTTGATATATGCAAGAAACATTTATTCAATGATCAATTTTCCGCCATTACTATTACGGTTCAACTAAACCTGACAAAATGATGAATTACAATTTTCCCATTTAATTAACGAAAGGTAATTACGCTGCTTTGTGTTTTCATTGACGGTTGATAGAAAATTACGTGCCACTTTCTTCCTCAAAGGAGCCACTTTAACAGTCTGCACGAGAAAACGGATCTGAGTTTCTAAATATTTCTATTGCACACCTTCTAGAAAAGAATTTTTGTTAGTTGTATTTTATTTTCACAATATTTCGTGATGTTAATTCTTAAATGTGTGCAATTTTATCAATAAAAATAATATACTTCGTCCATATTAGACCAATAATAATTGCACAACCTAATTATAAACTATAAGAAGTTTAAGTAGTGAAACTTATGAAAGAGGCACATAAAATGTTTTTAAAGATGTAGGAATAGCTTTAGATTGCAATCGATTTCTTGCTAATGTCTTCGCTTGTTCCGAGTTGCATCTTTTCTCTTCTAGTGTTTTAGTTCATTCCATGTCGTAGTCGCTCTGCCTCTTTTCCTTTTCTTATTATCGTCCATTTCCCGGATTGTTTTAACTATACTTTTTCTGAGCATTCGCCAAAAGTGACTAAACCAGCTTAGCTGTCTTCATTGTGTGATATTTCTCAATGCTTCCACGCCACAACTGTTCTTTATATCTGTATTTCTTATTCTATCTTAGGTAGCGCGAAATACGGGCTTTGTATTTTGCCTTTTGTCGTTTGTTGAGTGTCCTTGCCGGACTTCCACAAATAAGCGTCTGTATGTATATCGATTTGAACATCCTTACTTCCACTTCTTTCAGTACTTTTTTTTATCTTCTTAATGTTTAGTCTAAAGCTCTGTATAATCGTACTGATGCATCATTAAAGTTTACCGTCTACTATTCTTGGCAGATAGAAAATACAAGATACATTTAAAACACACAAGACAAATTAAATTTAGTAAACGACTGATGGTTGTTTATCAGTTACCACATTATAATAAATGTTAAGTTACTGTTACCGTAAATTACCACTAACGACAAGCTATTACAGCGGAAATTCAAGGGTGCTAACTGCGCCCCGGAATATTCACGAGGCGAAATAAAAACACTACCCTGATCTTCATTGGTTGACCACTTGCTTCGAAAGACGGTAGTAATCGTGATCTAACAATTTCAGGGAACGACGCGCAGTTGAACATACGGCGGAGACTAATGTACATTGGGAATACTTGGAAACACTAGAAAGAAAGGCCTAAAACAAATTCGACCAAACGGCACTTCACGTGTAGATAAAGGTAACAATCTAATACCTTAGATTTCGAGCAGCCTACAGGTGGCGTCATTTACAAAATAGCATGAAAATCCTGAATCAGTTAAGCAGGTGCAGCAATCTACTAATTCATAACGTCTGCACCTATAATCCGTTCAGGACCTTTTTGGGACAGAGTTGGCTATGATTTTTTCTTTTCATGTTGGACTAACTGATTTGGTGTTGTAGCGGATGCAACTTTTTTTCTTTTAAGTTTCTGTTCGACATTTTCTTGCCACCGCATTGCCAGATTTATTATTTTAATATTTGTAAGAAAATAAATGATTTATCAAGTGTGCAAAAATAACTTAAATTCCGCCAAAGGAAAAGTCAAAATGCCCAAAATAATTTTGTTACAACAAAAAATTTCCATTAAACGATGCTACTTCCAATTTAAAAAGTATAGACCACATTTAAAAAAAACACGAGTTGATGTCGAGACTAGAGAGACTACAGATCCGGCAACAATGTACCTATTCAGAAAATATAACCTTAAACTGAAAACAACGTAACCTAACAATTACTGCCATTTTCCATTAGAAAGTTTTTTCGGAATATAATCTCTTCCAAAGCATCACCAGATTTGAAAGTAAATTTCAGACTTCAAAATTTGCAAAATTAATAACCGTCAATATAGTTCTACCCTATCAAAAATTATATAAGCAACTTGATATACACAACGATATGTTTAAAGTTTAAGACTTTTACAGTTTTTACAAATATACAAAATAATTCCATTGGAAAACACTACGTTAGGGAGATAAAGTGAAGCAAGTGAGCGATGAGTCCTTGTTCGTTTACTTATAAAAAATTTTACAATTTGCTATATCAAAACGAAATTTTTGTAATTAATGAGGGAATTGAAGTATTGTAGTATTTCAGAAGGTTGCGGCTTGCTTACTGTTGATTCTCATTTTCTTCTACATTAAAATATGGAGTAACATGAAGAAGGTCCCAACTCCCTTGCCCCCTCCCCTGTCCACCATGTATTGAATGGAGCCCCCAAATAAAATGTTAAATGAGGACCATAAAAAATATATTATAACGACTGTGTAGTAGTTAAAATTTTTCTAACCGGTTTTCGTAATTATTTTTATTATTTTTCCTTGCCAGTTAACCATTGTAAAAATTATGTATTCGACTTCTCAAAATGTAAGTCACATAGAGGTAGCATTGTATGTCATAACGCATAAACTACGAGCGGTACCTAGAGATTTGTATCTCAAGTATTTATTGCCCTTTTTGGTATTTTAAAATAGTAGATTATGCAATGAGCGAGAGAAATTGCACTGAAGCAAAATAGCATTCTCTCCGAGTTGCATATACTATTTTTTTCACGTTGCAGGAAGATTTAAAACGAAAACCCATTTTTTTAAACGTCATTTATTGACATTTTAGTTACAATTATTTTAAAATTAGTAGTCTATGGCAAATTTTAAAGTTGGCGGCACTGTACGTCATTATGATAAGAGCTCGAAATTATGTCAAATTCGAGGTTAGCAGGTTAGGTTTTGCGTCAGTTTGTGTCAAAACTGACCCAAAACCTAACCTGATAACCTCAAGTCATAATGAAAACTTCCTAAGGAAACTTTTGTCTTATTTAGTCTCTAGGGAGTAAATGTTTTACTTCTGCCACAATTTTGATTCTATAGAAACCTACTTCCGGGCGTGGAAAATATTATGTCAAATTCCAGGTTAGCAGGTTAGGTTTTGCGCCAGTTTGTGTCAAAACTGACTCAAAACCTAACCTGATAACCTCGAATTTGACATAATTGTTCTGTCAGTCATAATGAAAACTCCCTAGGGAATTTTTTGCCTTATTTAGTTTCTTTAGTTTGATGCTATAGAAACCGACTTCTACTCCCGCTCGTGGAAAAAATAAATTTAGGTGCCAAACTGAAAAATTTTGCAGTGCAGTTCGTAAATTGAAAGATATTTCCGATTTCTTATACATATTTCTCTAAAATGCCTTTGCAAATTACCATTTTCAGTAGATTTCCGAGCAAATATAACTTTACTGTACTCTTGACATTATGTCACTTTAAGCGCCTCTGTGTGCACTAGATTGTTTAAACAAATTTTGAATTCTTTATAAATGTACTGCTACGTCTTGGGTGATTTTGCGCATATATAATTGGAGACTAAGACGATTTCCCTATTCTTTTTGGAAAATACCCACTCTTACACTTCCCTTCTGTGACTAAAGACGTATGTTCGGAGCTTGGAACAGGAAGTCATACCCTGAGGCTGTGGAAATAGAAATTATTTTGAGGCCCATCAAGACGGAAGATAGGCAATTAAGCCATTTGTTTGAATTCATTTGTAGGCTTGTTTTCTGTAATTGTATTGGTCGTTTCCTACATTCATAACGGGTGAACCACAAAGGACGCCTGTCATTGTGTAGAGAGTGTCGAAGAAGCCATACCCCGGGCTTCCTATCTGGAATAGCTTGTCACACGTGGGAGAAACCAGAGCAGCTGGCGAATCAATTCTGCACCTGGTTGATTGAGGTGTCTAGTAGGAAACCTTCAGCTGTCTACTGGTTCAATTGTCCAGCATAGTTTTCGGATTCAGTCAATGAATGTCTATAAGTGATAGTTAAAATAGTAGACGGCCAGTTCTATTATAGCGCACAACGTGACCGTATGTGAATAGTTTTTAAGCATTAATCTTACACTATTTAATGTCAGCACAAGCTCTTCAGCAGTAGGCATCGTTTTTGATCTGTTGAAAGTTACTTGTGCTACCACTCCACATTTTGTTGTTTTGCCTCGAGAATAAAGTACAGCGCTCAATATTTATCCCGCGTCAGTGTGAACTGTTTCTTTTTAAATCAGCTCAGTAACTTCTTCAATTTGGAAAAAAAGCGAAGTAGTATGATTGATTAAAGCTGGCGGAAAAGCTTCAGAGAGTATCAGAAGGCATTCTCTGTTGTATACAAATTCTGTTAAATAGTTTTTTCCACGTAAACAAGGTTTCTTCCAACAGATTCAGATATCATTCACCCATCACTGGACGATTGGATTAGATAAAGTTACAAAAGTTAGCTGTCGTCTTGGATGCAATAGATTTTTACCAAAGTACGTCCTTGTAAATTCACTTTATACAACATACAGTTGTGTCTTTCGCGAAAAATGGTTTCCACCCTTTTCTAAATTCCAACAAATTCCACATTTTAACTGATAAGAAACTTCTTTCTTGCACTTTTTTAAATAACAAAAAAAGTGAATTGATTATATATTGTGATAGTTGCAGATCAGAACTGTCGATTTATTGTCAAAAATTAATTACTAGATAGGAAGGTATTTTGTATAGAAAAACTATCTAATTATTAAAAGTACAAGGGTAAAATTAATCATAAAATAACAGAATGTAGTTGAAAAGAATCCAGGGTGTTAGTTTTAAAACATTTTGCATAAAATGAGGATTGCTATAGTGAAACATTATTATGGATAACAACTTATTTTGATTGCGAAAAATGTAGACATAATTCTTTTGTATTGATTAAAATTAACAAAATAAACCCTTTATAATCAAAAGTTTATTAATGGAGTGATGCTTACAAGGGTGCAAAGGACAAAATGAATTGGAAATAGGTGGAATAATCGAGAATGTTAAACTGAGACAAACTTTAACTTGAAGACGGAGACCATTTAGTTGATTAAGGAAAAATTATTAATATTGGAATTAGTGAGATGAGTCCGTTCTAGCTGGGGTGATTGGAAGAGCTCTGATAGAGGTTCCTGTCAAGACGCAGATATCTGTAACTGATTTGAATGGGTATGCTGTCATAATGTTATTAATGGAGTAATTAAAACCTGGACCTGGGATTGCTGGTTCAAGATCATACGAATCGCAGTTAAGGTGAGAACATATGTGAATTGGATTTGTGTTGAGGTGTACTGTCGCAAACTCATCATTGGGGTCGGTGCTTGTGGAATGTAGTTGATTGATTGGATTCCATGTTGGTTGCTGCAAGGAGGGCGACAGCTTGCAGTTGCGGTTGTGTGCAATACAAAGGATCTACCATGCGGAAGAGCTGGTTGGTTGTTGAGGTTGGTGTATGAGACTTTAACAGTGTTCAATCAATTGTTACACCTTGGATTCGAATTAAAGTGGGGTTTCTGGTTGGAGATGCAAATCTATGGGACAGAATAGGCTGCTTACATTTGTGTTGTTTCTACAGGATAGTTGGATACATCGAGTGAGGGAAAGATAGCCAGGTATATGTAAAAATAAACATTAAGCAATTTCAACAGTGAAATAATAACTTCCATACATAAATACTTACTCTTGTTAACATATTTGAATTGATATGTGTTGATCGAATATGAATTCAGCTTAAATGTCATATTAGTAATTTGACAGTCACAATTGAAAGATCTATAATAATTCTGAAATAATTCTTCATTAACCAAATAATTTGTAGAAGTATTTATATAGTTCAATCTAACGTAAGAACCTACCTGAAATAAGAGATGGTCATGTTAAATAAGCTATTCAAAGAAATAAATTATTAGAATAGATAAATTTGAATTAGGGCAAATATTTTGTTTAAATTGTTTTGAGTTGAATGTAGTTTAACAGTCTAGTGGCTATTATTAAAATTATGGCATTCAAAGTAGAGTCAATACTATAACAATACTGACAGTTAGCAAGCAAAAGTGATGATTTTCGAGGTAAATTCCGTTCACATCAGAACTATCCTCGTATTATGGTTTCTGCCAATTTAATTTTAAATGCCCTGTTGCCAGTTACTAACGATAAAACGCTACGTTCTTCATAGATATGGTTTAGATACTAATAACACGGCAATCTGAGAACCCCAAAGTGTGTAATAACCGTTTGCATTAACAATGCCAAGAATAACATTAAGTACATTAACGTGGATATTATGACGTTCAAAATCAAATTAAATTGTTAACTGGTTTAGATAAGCTGACGTTATTGTCCTATAAACGTAGCTTTTTTAAAAATAAAAAATATATTTGAAAGGAAGCAAGTACTTCTCGAAATTGGAGTTTCTGCGGCTAGCCATCCATTGTCACTAGCTGTCGACAATCCATTTACATGTATACATAAACGTGTAGTGCACGAAACTAACGCTATTCACCGCTATCTGCAATAACCCTCGAAACAATACGTTTATAAAATGACTGAAGCATTATATTATTGAAGTTTTCGCGGCGTACGTTTGTTAATTTCCTTTTATCTGAAGCCAGAGAAGCAGCATTGTTCGGGCGGTTATTGTTCGAGTAAGGCAAGCACCGCGCTCGTCTGACAAAAATTCCTCGGAACGGTTACGAACGGTAAATAAGTTATTCATAGTAATAGTAGGAAATTGGATTTTAAATAAATTGCGCCCTTGCACCTATTTACATGTCGTTATTGCCTCCCTGCGCTACTCTTCAATCTAGACGTTTTTTCCACCCTTCTTTATAGACTTTTCTTCCAATTACCGCACTTTTCTTAGTCGATTTTGTTTTCGCTCAGGCTCCCGGATCTGAATATATTGTTACGACGACAAATACGGATCGCGCGGAACTTTTCGCCGGGAAATGTCAGCCCACGCGAACCACTTTGTTATCCTGCATTTAAAGTAACTAACGATGTTAATATTTGAATTTGTTTTCACAGGGCCGATCATTATTAGCTCTCGAAATTTCAAATTTCGTGGTAGCTGATGATCTAAATTGTATTATCTGTAAAACACTTGGACACAAATTATTTAAATGTAAAATTGTAATATACATATATGCCGAGCTTCTAATATTAAGTTGATTGCTATTTACTACTTTGCGGTCAATGATATCTGGGGTAAGTTTCTTATGTAAGCACAAAAATCGTGCAAACGAAAAGATAGAAATTCAAATAAACTGGTATGGTAAGCGTGCAGAACTCCAAGTGCTGCTATGATCCAACTCAAATTCTACAATTTTGTTTCATTTTTACTACAGACTCAAAAATTATATACATATATGAGGGTTATATAGTATTTATTTTGACGTTAAAATCCATTTTTAGTTTATTTACTAACGCTAACCGCAGCGCTCTACCTCACCTTAGTTTTTTTTCCAGGTAGATTTAAAGGGATATACGTAATTTTACCCGATAATTTAACATTGAGGTTTGTTGCAGGTATTCGTTTGATTTGAATTCTCGCAATCTTCTTCCTCGAGTTGTGTGATGTTTCATGGTTTTGTTAGGCTTCTCTGAAAGCGTCATTTGATTATTTATCTCTGGCAGCTCAATATTTACCCGTAAAATTAAGTGTTAATTTTGACATAACAGGTAGTGTCTTGGGTCTCTGCAATCGAGACTGTAGTTGACAGTTTATTTCCACTATTTCATTGTTTGGCGTATTTTGTAAGTTGTAAGTTTTAGCACGGTTTTAGCACGTTTGCCGTCACGTGTTCTAGTATCATTTCCTTCAACAGTGTTGGCCAAACTGCTTATCGGCCCTCATATTTTCGCCTATTCACTTTTTTTTCCAATTAAACAACTTCCGGAATTTCGAAAAAGAAAACATTTTGAAATTTTGAAGACCCGCGTCTTGCCTCACAAGGAATTTGAAATTTGGTGGTTGCTACCTCTTTGTTATCTTTCCCTCATCCTTAGTGAAATTTAATCTCAGAAAAACGCCATATGTTAAATTTATTGAAGTTTTTATGGTAAAATCTGCAGAGAAGCATTTGCTGGCAAATTGTCCTTCTGTAATTTATTTTAGATGGTTTCGATAAGTCGATTGGAGCACTAAGCCGTTGTACACCTAAAGTAAGTAATTTTTCCAAAAGGCGTTCTGCGTCTGTACGCTAATGGCGTTCCATTGTTTTAGCGCTTTTCGGATTTTCGTATTTTCGTAATTGTTGTATTTATAAACTTGAGTGTATAAATTTCCGAGTTTCTGGATCTAGAATTTTTAGATATTATGAGTGTTTTGATTTGGATTGGAAATTAGAGTTGATGGATTTGGGATTTCTGGTTTATGGATTGTCGCGATTTGAGTGTTTGGATTAAGATTATGGGACTGGAGTCTCTAACTGTGATTTTAACCTGCTTTTGGACTTCGGTTTCGTAAGACGCTGAATTCTACAGATAAGCCGCAACCTTGTTTCCATTTACATAACTATTTTGTCACAGTTCAAATTTTATTGACGTGAATAAGTTTACGAGCTGACGATGACTACATTTTACTGATTATACGTGCTTTACCATTTTACTGATGTAGTGATAAGTATTATTGATTTTTATGTGTGTTACCTACGTATGTATGTTGTGAACGCATCGTGTATACGTTTCGGCTTTGGCATTGAGTTCGTATCCATTAGTTACGTACCTCGTCTTGAGACAATATAGATAGAATATTTTATTTCGGCAAGAAGAATTGCCCTCTATGATATTTATCTGTATGTATTAGAAATAAGTAACACTTTAAATGGGCCATATTTATGTCTTCCCTTTCTAAAACAAGTTATATCTTATCAAAGAGCTTGCACCTGATAAACGTAATTTTGAGATATCTTCCTTCAATTCAACTGGCAATTAGGATATTACCGGGTAGTCCTCCGGCTTAGATTCGTGAGTTGTTGAACAATCAAGTTGGTGGCACTCTTATGTGGTTTCGATCATTTTAGTTTTAACCCACACCCTCCTGCTAAGTAGATCAGCGGCCCCGTTAAACGCTGTTAGTTATGGACTGCTTTGGATATTCACAGCTGGCTATCTTGCTTATTATGAAGTGTTATAAGATTATAATTAGCTTCTTCTAGTGCAATAGCACTAGAGCAGTAGAGCGTTGAGCGGTCACACCGTTGCACAGAATATGACATTAATTGTCAACATAATTCCTTGAACACGAAGACACTTATTCCACTTATTGTTGGCGGTAAATCTTCGATTACGATATCTAAAAAGCTTATTGAGTGCTCAATAGTTTATCGGGACAGATACAAATTTTAAACTGAAATAAGAACAGACGTGGCGATGAAAAATGTATACGTGCTCAGATTCAATATTTGAACTTCACCTTTAAAAATGCTTATTTTACGGTACTCAGCTTCGGGATTCGGACTTCAAATAATTTCTGCACATTTAGGAATAATTACTTCTCTGCAAAATTGCGGAACTGTACTGCGCTTTATAAATAAAAATAAACTTCAAAGGAAATAATAAATATAAATACTGGGTGCAATACCTGATCAGAGGTAAAATGTTAAAAACCCAGAGAAGTTACAGGACCTGAGCTCTGCACAAAATCTTTGCCGAGCGTACTAATCCCTCTCCACCAAAGTTAAGCGATGGGGGTGGGCTTCGCAATCGGGAGCAAAATTTGAGAACATTTCCAGGATGTAGATGGCAAAAATTGCGTGGTCTTATATGCGATGCGGAGGAAGCTTTTTTTCGTTTGAAGAATGGACAGCGATTGTTGAAAGATGAACGGTTTTATTTAGCATGACAGGCTCACCCAAACTAAAATATTAGTCCCTTTTTTGTTCTTCATTTTCTTTCTAAATTTGTAAACGACTCTAACACAATGTTCAAGAAAAGCAACACTATTCTTGAAGAACTCGTGGTCTTGATCACAGAATAATATCCAAACTGCTTCCATAAAGCGCCAACAGTCTCAGGATTTGATCCTTGAAGGCTCTCTTTTAATTTTGTACAGAAATTAGTGGGAGCTTAGTCAGGAGAGTAAAGGAGGATAGCTGTAAATCCAACGCTACAAACTATGACTAGAAAAATAACACCGTTATGAAACGGAACGTTATCTTAAAAAGGAATATCATGTGATGATTTTCTTCTTCTTGTTTCTTTAATACAATTACGCCGTTTTCTAGATAATGTTCCATAATATTGGACGAACCTGTGATCTTTCGTTATGTCATTCATACAATAAATGCTTTGTTAAATACACGCAACATAGTGCGGTCGACCAGCACATTTTGCATGTTCGCAAGTTGTCCTGCAACATATGATATAATGATGTAATGTAACAGAATATCCATCTCTTGCACTTAACGAGGTATTATAGAGACTGGGAAACACAATTTTAATATGTTATAGATAGCTCTTTCAAAACATACATCTAGAATAATCGAACTCTCTCTATAATCTTTGGGTACTATTTTTAATCTCGATGGCAATTTTCTGTTGTGCTGGAAGGACGTGTCTTTTTAAGAATTACAGAAATCCAGATTAAAGTTGTTCATATTATCGATTAACGACAGAAGGTTAAAAGTTACCAACGTAGTTCGGAAGTGTCGCCTCCTCGCTATCATATATTCGAATAGAACTAGAAAATAAGTCATAAAATCTGAATCTTTAAACAATATACTTGAGCAAAAAATCATAAATCTGATGTACCCATCTCTTAGGATAATAAAACGTACAACCTGAAAACTTCATTTTCCCTTGGAGATGTTGAACCGTCAGGGATTTGCGTAACAGCTTTATTTATACGAAAAGATCTCCCGAAGCATCAAGCACTGCGAATAAATCTGTTAATGACGCTGTTGTTTAGATAGCTGTCACAATTGCTTGTTCGAGTGGACGTCTGTCGTTTACCGGTAAAACTCAGGATCGGACAAGCAGAAGTAATCGAAGCGTTAATGTTGGCGCATCTGAGCGCCACTTCATGATCGAATGGATGGACGTTTATTGCAGAATTCGCTCGCATACGAGGGTTCTCTCGGCATCACCTGAAGCAATTACGCGACTGATTCCTGCCTTATTGGCCCAGAACTCCGCAGGAAGTGCGCCCGCACTTGTGCACTAAGCTGCTTCCGCCGTCGCATTTCGCCATGAAAAGGCGGATCATACATACGAGATCCGGATAAAATATCCTTGCGGAATATAATGACGGTGATCTTTATAACACGAAATGGCCTCGTAAACCGATACCTCCTTTTGAAACTAAGAAGCTATATAAAGCCATGCCAATTTTCTTTTGACCATCTTGCGAGACACGTAATTGCATTCATTTCGTTGCTTTTCCGATACGCATTCTGAATTTCTTACGAGAGACGAAACTTGTTATGGCTATTGCTCATACTGGTAACCATACTTCCGTTTTATATTATAATAAAGAAAGGCAATTGGGGTAGCAGTATGATATAAAGTCCCACGGGAATCCCTGATTTTGGAAAATTTAAGAGTAGTACCTGGTTCTATACATCAGCCGTTATATTCTTAGATACGAATACACTCAAAATTTCGTTGCCCCTTTAGTGATTGTTTCAATGGACCAAAAATATAAAATTTGAGTGTGAATAATGAAATAAACACTTTCTATATTGATGTTTATCTTTTCTGACAGTTATCTGACTTTAATGCGTCTATTTGCACGTAAAGCAGTTTTCAAACGCCTCACACTTTCATTTGAAATTGCAACTCGAATATGCCCTGGACCTGGGCGAGCCAAGTCTTTAGTCAATTCTCTTTCTTGTCGAAAATTTCTGTACCATTAAACTACCGCCATGTGAGAACAACTATAGTTACCATCGACAGATTTTATTTTCTCAAGCATTTCTAGTGGTTGACGTCCTTCGGCGGTACGCATATTATTTGGACGGATTTTCTACAGTAAACGCCATTTTCGAGCTCTATAAATATGTACACAAAGAAGCAATTGCAAACAAATTTGACAGACACCTCATTAATACGTCAATAAACAATTTCATTAACTGCATTGAAATGCCATGATGATCAATTCATGTCTGCACGATCCAAACGTGTTTCTATTGAACAAACCTCGTACTTAAAAATTGCTTATGAAGTCTTAAATATTGTCATTTTGACGGGCAGAACGTATTACAATTTGCAATGTCAAATATGTGTGCGTATAGATCGTTTAATCTGGGTGCAATGTTATTTAGCTGCGACCCAACTCCATACTCTTATATTTTCACAGCATGCAACAAGCTGAGTCAATTGACATTACCTTAAACTCAAAACCGATTAGTTGAAAACCTACTAATTAATAGAGTCCCTGCATATAGTTAACGATATACAGGGACTTAACTGATTAAGCTGACATAGTGCCCACTAGCAATACTTCGACGAACCTACTGTGCATAACGTTCATTGGTCATTTGAGTATCGAGTGTGAATTAAAAGGTAGAAATAGAGCGTCAAAAACACTACTTCTAACTAAGTCAGGCTATCTGAACGTGTAAACCTCACGTCCTTAAAATAATTAAAATCGAGTGTAAATAAAGAAAATAGAAAAGTAATTTGTAATGTGTGTTTGCAACCGAGACACACACAGGCAGGCAGGAAGACATGTATAGGTATATAAATTGGATATAACAAATAAATAACGTGCTAAACACTGTTTACAAGCAATTAAATGGCAAAGATATTACAAATTTAGTAGTCACGTGGAGAACACTGCTTCTAACTAGAATTTTACATATAGCTCTATTATTATTATTATTATTATCAAATGTTTATTAGAAAATTGCGTAAGTCTCATTTATCTGTACAAATAAAATTAATGCCACTGGTCCAACGATCACCCACATAGCTATTCCAATAATATTTGCAGGTTCTTGCGTGGCATATCTCTTTGAAAATGAAGAAGGAAAATATATATATATATATATAAATATAGGTATATATATTACACCCGCAGACAGGCTCATTCATAAAAATATGCTATCTGGTATTGCGAGACGCCTAAAGTCGGGGTAACTGGCAATCCTTTTAGTTGAAACACACTCGGACACGAAGACCAAAGCTACTGTTGCGAGATTAATAAGAACACTTAAGTACAAACACTTGCATTTATTTTTCTGCCGTTTACAGAACACTTAAGTTTAATAGCGTTGTTTCTTAACTTTACGTATTTACATCTTCTTATTAACTAACTTAATTCTAAGTCCATTCTGACCAAGAAAGCTCGGTGGGCGTTTACAAAGTTCCCAATAACCTATCAGAGCTGGTAAATTTTGGACTTTTGGGACGTACATACGGACGTGATAGTTCATAATAGTTCTATGAATTTTACAAGTTTGATGCTTTCCCACGGTGAAATGTGGCCTGCCTTAACCCTTCGTAAATTACCGCTATAAAGGATTAAAATTCTACTAAAAGCGTTTGGTCCCAGCTGCAAATAATTTTTATGATCGAGTTGCAACCGTTGCTTCTTCTAATCACGTACCGGTCATATACATCACTCAATACTTCGGTTTATGAAGTAAACCCTGCATAAACTTACTCTAATCTATTCGTGAGATTGGAATATCTCCAGCTTCCCAAACGAAAGGCACGTTTCTAAACATCCGCTTGTTGTAATTTAAATATGACATTTTTCCTACGAATTTTACCTTAAAATATTATACAGATGGCTTACAGCTAACTAAAGTACAGTATATTCCTACATAGTTCATTTCATTAAAGAACGCAAATTGTAACACTGGCATAATACAGGAATTCAAACTCAGTCTATATGAATCCGATTCTGTCGGGGAAACCATTTAATTTATTTAATATTTAAAAATGAAATTGCAGTATTTGTTAATTACTTTAACATATATAATTAAACCGTATCTATGCTATATCATAGAAAATTAGATAAACTAAATACGAGCTCTGCTTTATTTTCTATTTGCTATTATATAAGGGCTGTAACTTGATTATTAAAAAATCTACTCTTAAATGCTTTAACACCTTCCGATAAACGTTGTTATTTATGTATCCCATAACAGCTTTCTTGTAAGAAAGTATTAAGGTTTCATTTGTAACTTTTTACAAAACTGTTATCAGAACAAAATTAAACATGTGTTTACTTGATGGAGAAATTAGAATGCTTTGAAAAGGCTAATTAATACCGAATTAGCCATGAAATTCATGTTTTGGAAGTACTAACAAAGCCCATACTTTTGGCAAAGGCATAATTTTGACAAAAACGCAAATTCTAATGCGGCATTTGTTGAGCCCTCTAGTAGTTACGTAAATTTGAATAAAACGTCTCCTACGCCTTAATATTTAAATAACAATGTGCCCTTTTCATCCTTTAGCTCGCTCAGTGAACATGAAACTCTCTTAGTACCTTTGGTCGCGGCTTATGAACGATCACTACATGCCAAAACAACAATCTGGTTTACCCTTATAGTGTTGGTAGACTGAATATGACTTCAAATATTGGAAAAAGAAATCCAATTTGCTTAAACTAATCTATCGACCGTAAAACACATAAAAAGCACAGAAAACACAAATCAAATTAAAGAAAACAAGTTTAAAACATCAATGCATAGCTAGCTAGGTCTACTTGCATGTACATTCTAGGACATATATGAAAAATTAATAAAATATTATTAAAATAAGGAGGAAAGTACAGTCTTTAAACGCGCAATGGTAAAAACTATACAGGGTTTAGAAATGCTTTACGCACCATAGGGTTTTCCATGGTCATTTTTTCATATGAAAATATTTACTAGATAATCTCTGAAACTTCTTTGTGGCGTGAATTCATAATTCATATTCTTATATGGGTATTTCGCCACTCTGCAAATTAAAATATTAAATAACGAAAATATTAGCAACAAACGTTTCGAGGGACAATCTGCCCTCGTTATCAACGAATAACAATTAAAACGATAAGTTTCTTGTTCGTTTTAATTGTTATTCGTTGATAACGAGGGCAGATTGTCCCTCGAAACGTTCGTTGTTAATATTTTCGTTATTTAATATTTTAATTTGCAGAGTGGCGAAATACCCATATAAGAATATGAATTAAAATATTTACTACCCTAATTATTTTAGAGCAAACTTGTATAAAAGTTTTTTGTAGAGAAAAAAATTCTGTATCCATTTATACCAGCATTTGTCATTTTATATTTTGGAAAACCGAAAATTTTAAGAAATAAAGTTATCATTTTTAGACAAATCAGTGGTGCCTTGAAATTATTAAAGCATCTCAAAGCATCAACAAATTAGTTTTCTGTTTATTTGTTTGCATCTGTCAAATGTAGCGGCAACAATGGCACTTATAGCACCTGATCCACTTCCAGCATACCATTACTTCACAATTTGCACTGATTTTGAAAAAATTATCATTCTAGTTTCTTTCATTATTAGGTTTTCTGGCGTAAAATTAAAAAAGTGATGACATAAATGGATGCAGAGTTGTTTGCTCTACAAAAAGCCTATTTACAAGTTTTTCTCTAAAATAATTAGGGAAGCAAGTATTTTCATATGAAAAAATTACCATTGAAAACCCTATGGTGCGTAAATCACTTCTACACCCTGTATAGAGACGCCCATGGCTAAACCCAGGCTTGTACATATTCACGTACTCTCAAATCAGTACAATCCGCCTACGTAAACACATTCCTTAAACGCGATTCTAACACAACGGAAGAAGCGATTTCTTATCGCTTTTAAACTGAAAACATTTTACTTCGAACTGCCGCTACATACTCTTCAAAACGGCACGTCGTCGATTGCGTCACCCGATCCTGGATGACGTGATACTGGAAATCCCCGATGTACTGCTCGGTTATGCCCCTATTGCTGCTTACTTACTGTTATCTGACGTCACTGCTTACTCAAACGTCTTTAGCGTCTCCAATTGGACGCTTTAAATGTACCTTGGAATATGGCACAAAACTGTGTACTCGCCGGTACACCCGGAAAATAAGTTGCAGTAATTGCAAACGCTTACTCGCTGCACTGTTGTTTATCTATTTGGTCGTATATTGTTAATAATTTTCCACACTTCCATCTAGCACCACCGATGTGTAATTCGACTTGTTTACAAATCTTATGTATAAAGCTAGAAGCATTTGCAATTTGATACTATAGGAAGGCTCTAATGATTAGCTAGATGTGTTGAAAAACCAATGCATTAGCCGAAGAAGAAAGAAATATATGGACATATGTTAAAAAAGATGAGAGTAAATGATAGTAGGACAATCATAGAAGGGAAAGTAAAATGAAGAACCCAAAATGAATGACTCATTTGAGTTATATAAAACAAATAATTGAAGAAGCAAGAATCGGAAAAGATAACGAGGACGAAGAAAACACAGAATCGAAACAAATGGAAGTCGATGACGGAGGGTTCTGTCTCTCTTCGCCTCTATTTCTTTATACCATCAATGATTGATATTATTGAAATTTTTATCTCTGCTTTCAAGGGACCCTTTAGTGGATTTCTGAGCAGCTATTTTAAGCTCTTTTTATCTTTCTTCTACATTTCTTATTCGCGGGTTTTTAACTTGCTGGTTAGTCTGCATTCGCATACACGTTTCTTTGTTTCAGCTTCGTCGTCTTTTGTAGGATAAGTAAAGTATAGATTTGCCCCTCACAAACATATGATCGGTGCCACATTTGGCAACTCTGTTAGGCCGTACACCTTGAGTCTTAATATTTGAATTACGCAATCTACTATAGTATTTTTGATTAAGTCTAGCTTGAATCCATGTACGAGTATATGTATGCATTTCACTATGTTAAAAAACGTTCACAATCTTGATATCTCGCATATTTACATTAATCTTCTTCCATTCTCATTAACGGTATGATCACCATGTTTACATAGTATGCTACTATTTCCTTGGCGTCCAGTATTTACATTCAGATCACCTTACATGATTACTTCTTGTAAAGGGTGTTTTTTTAGAGGAATACAACTTTAAATTGAAATAAAACACAGAAAGACGTTTTTAATATCCATGAAATTGGCTGTATTTGAAAGATAATTTTATGGCATTTATGATTGAATATGATTTCGGGCATGTGACCGTCGCGGCTGGCGTGTACATGACGTAATCTGGAGGTCCAATTTTCACACACTCTTCGCAGTAAATCAGGCTGTATTTCGGCAATAACGCGTCGAATGTTGGCTTCCAAGTGCTCAATTGTTTCCGGTTTATCGACGTAGACATGCGACTTTACATATCCTCAAAGAAAATAAACTAACGGCGTCAAATCGCACGAGAGAGGTGGCCAGTTAAAAATCCATTTCGTGGATCTGTTAACTGGCCACCTCGTTTGTGCGATTTGACGCCATTAGATTATTTTCTTGGAGGATATGTAAAGTCGCATGTCTATGCCGATAAACCGGAAACAATTGAGCACTTGAAAGCCAAAATTCGACTCGTTATTGCTGAAATGAAATACAGCCTGATTTACTACGAAAAGAGTGTGTGAAAATTGGACCTTCAGATTACGTCATGTATACGCCAATCGCGGCGGTCACATGCCCGAAATTATATTCAAACATAAATGCCATAAAATTATCTTTCAAATAAAGTCAATTTCAGGGATATTAAAAACATCTTTCTGTGTTTTATTTCAATTTAAAGTTGTATCCCCTAAAAAAAACACCCTTTATATTACCTATAAAACTGTAACTGTTGGAACATTCTCAAATTCGAGATTCGTATTGTCATCTGAATTATTTAATGCTAGTTTGATAATTGCTAATTGCCAACGACAACTGTTCAAGTCTTAACATGAAGAATTAGGTACCTTCAAATTTTGCTTGGCCCTTCACTTGCAAACTGTCCGACAACCCTAAACTCGAGCTCCAACCGGCGTAGCTTGGATAATCGCTAGGGTACACAAGTCTCCTCACTAGACAAATGATTTCGGTGAGGATACTGTTCTGAAAAGTATTTGTTAGTTTAAATTTGGAAAGAATATCAACATATTATGTATACTTACTATATATTTATGTTGATAATTTCTAAATATTTCAGTGTATAGGAATGTCTATAATAAAACCAGCAAACGGTCATAAAGACGTCAGTTAAGATTAAGAATCACACGTTGCTTCTTTTACCGGAAAGAAAGTTTCGATAAACTCCTATTTATTTTTGAGGTATTGTTGATTAGCTGTGTAGCGAAATTGCGAATTCAATATTAAAGCTACACACGAATATACCACAAGGAGTTGCTGGATGTGAAAACGTAAACATAGTTAATAATTCAGTAGCATTGATTTGTTCAGAATACCTATACCTACGCAGTGAGCTGCACGATAATCTTTATCTGCCGTTTTTAGCAGTCTTGCTACTCGATTTTGATGATATTAATGATTTAATATACGGTTTGATAACTGAGGGTTTTCTATATAAATGTCTCCGAAGTTACGCTATTTTGGTGCATTTTGCCATACCATTATGAAAATTTAGTAGTGGATCAATGTGCATACCAGTAAGAAAACTATTTTAATTCAGAAAATCACCACTTTATAAATTAAGTTTGAAAGTGTTACAAAATATCTGAATGTAAGCCATTCCTATATATTTTCCGTATAATTATAATGTTCTTATATTTTCCACAGTTTAACTTAAGAAGATTAGCATGGCTGCAATAGAGTAATTAGTTCAATATCAGTATATTCTAATTTTTATGTACGTTTCCATACTGTTTGTATTGTTTAGTAACTCCGTCTTTCTTCGATTTTGATCATTCACACAGGACGTATGCAATATCTCCCCATGTATTTCGATTCTCTGCGCATCACATCATCAAGTCGTAGCATTGTGAGAGATCGATGTATCGATTAGGAGAAGTCCTCTCTGCCTTCGACTTTTTTTAGAGGTTTTCAATGTAATTTCCTTTAATAACATGGACAAAACGCTTCAATATTTGTCTTTAAATAGGTAGATGGAACGAAACGTGCTCTAGTATCAAATCTTAGTTCTTTTAAAATGACAATCCTGTTAGCAGGATGGTTGGTACGACCAAATTTCCTGAGATTCTTTTCTCTTTCTCTCTCCCTCTCTCTCTTTCTCTCCCGGACTCGACAAAGGATCAGGGGTTGTTTGTCACCGATAATCGGCTCGACAATATATCGGGCACATATTTCGGGATCTCAGGATGGTTTCTGCACTCTGGAAGTATATTTGGAGTGATTCCTAGCCTCAAGTGTGCAAATTTCAAAACCTTGCGACGGCTCCTGGATTCTGAGTATCTTTTCGGAATAAAACTCAAGTGTCTTGGACGGGCCGGGTATTGTCCTTATATACCCATTCGCGCCTCCTTCTACTTGAAATATCTTCTGGAGGAAAACAAGTGGGGCACCGAGTTCACGAGTGACGAAGGCCAAACGTTTATTGTAACAATATGGCGACTTGCATAGTCCAAGGCTCGAAGCCATTATTGGCGTGGAAAAAAACTAACGCTTGGACTACTCTTTTTTATTGCTAATGTGATGATTTTATGATGTTTAAAATGCGAACTTCGAGGTAGAATACTTCTTTTCTCTGGTCTGTCTTGTATATGTTGGAATCTGCAATGTAGTAGCGTTTTAGTTTCCGATTAGCCTCCTTGGTGAAAATTTAAATGCGACCAAGGAATTCTGCCATCTCTTCTTCTGAGCTGGGGAGAGCTGTTGTATAATCGGCGTAGCGCAAATTTCCTATTATCACTCCGCCTGTCCAATTATCTGTAGCTTTTCTAGCGCTTCACTCTCCGTACATATTGAAGAGAAATGGTAATAAAACGTGTCCTTGCCGAACACTTTTACTGACCTGGAAGGGCTGGGATCACTCGCCGTCGATTCGAATGCAAGCTTTGTCATTCGTATGTCATGATTTCACTAGTGATATGGGGTGATTTGGTACTACCATTTACCACAGCTGGTTCCACTTGACATTATACATAGAAAGCTTTAGAATACCCGAAGAAACCGAAAATAGCAGGAATAATACGTTAAATGTATAGAATTTCTCTATTATATGCCTCACGTTTATTATTCTTCCTTGTCCCTTGTCCTGGTATGAATTCTACTTGCTCTGGGGTATACCCCACAACATTCTATTAAAGACTATGCTATGGCTGAAAACAATCTCATTTGCGCAGACGGAGCTAGAAGAGGTGGAGATTTAGCTTTTTATTAAAGCAGTTTATAAAATATAGTGTTGAAAATTTTACTAAAAAATATTAAAGTGGGTGACGGTGTAGTTATAAACCAACGCCTGGCAGAGTAAACATTGACGCGTATATAAGTAACAGTAGTCCTTGAATAACTTTTTTTGTAAGTAGATCTTCTGATCCTTACGGGAGATTTAAATGTTAATTTGCTACACAAAGAATATGGTGTAGATAACATTAACTTAAGCATGTTAAAATTAATATTACCTTACTGTGTAGCCATAATAAGGGATTTCTTTAAGAATCGCTAGTAAACGGAATTTTTCCGACATTATGGAAAACAGTCACCTCTTTCTGAAGCTTTTAATTCACAAGATAGCAAAAATGTGAGACCAATAAACATTATGCCTATTAAATCCAAACTTATCGAAAAAATTATAACTGAACAACTTCACGAGTACTTCCATTATACCTTCCAATCAGTCTGATTTCAGAGCTAAGCATAGTACAAATACAGCATAGCTCGAAGTTACAGGCGATGTCGATTATGCAATGGATAACAAAATGTTAATCATTTTAACCTTTGACGTCGCAAGTTCGGTTTACAGTTTGCTAAACTAAAGTTCATTGGATTTAACTATGACTCATTACGTTGATTTGAAAGATATTTCATAGAATGTTTGAGACACTAAAAATTAAGGAAGACACGTCCAGATATTCTGTAAGATAGAGTGTTGTACCATAAGGTAGCATACTATGTCCGACATTATTTTAAATTTTTATCTTAGATGTTTCAAATCGTGCAAATAACAGTGACATACACATGTACGCAGACGATCTTTAGATTTTCGCCACTGAAAACTTCAATGAGTACATGTATTCGACTAGATACTAGGCTATCCACAAGCACCTGGTTCGAATACATCCTATTCCTTTTATCCCTCGCTTAAAATAATTTTTGCGGTCGACCTTTTTATAAAATGTGATTTCACGGACGCATTTACGTACGAAAAATGCCACTTTTTTTTCGTCCTAGATACATAAATAACTATTAAAGTTGTGCAGAACATTCTGAAATGTGTTGAAAAATTATGTTCTTTATTACCCTTACTCATTTCTTAATTTTCATGATTTTATAGCATATGGCCTCTTGTATGTCTTCTTGAGTTCCAGGTTTTTTTGCCTTAAATTTTTTTCGACTTTCATTTCAAGACTTTTTGGGGTAGTCTATCTTCGTTCCTTCGGTTGTATATATTAATCATGTTTCAACTCTCAGTATTGGCCTAATTCTGTCATATTGCACATGATTCGATAAATTTTTTCACAACAGCGTCTCCAGTTCATCACCTCTGTTGCTGGTATTCCATCTTTTAGTTTATTTTCCAAACCTCTCCTCCATGAGTATTACAGCTTTACACAAATAAGTTGAAAATTCGTCGTTTTCTTTTAATTTCAGGCTTTCAATAACATTTTTAATCTCTAGTTTATCTCTTTCGTCAGATTTTAATGTGACTTCTAAATATTTATATTTATTTCTTGACTTTGCTATTCCATTGTCTATTATTACATCTCGTCCTTGTCCTTCAGTCACCATGTACAGCGTCTTATCCACATTATTATTTACAAATCTTACCTTACGTCCTTGTCCTACGATCACCATCTTGTTCATATTAATATTTCCAAATCTTACCTATTATATTCTTAGTTCAATTTTTTAAACGTGTAGTTGACATCGTCTTTGTCTCCGGCTAGTATGCGTATGACCTGGTAGTCAGCAAATAGTAAATTTAAAACGCATTTTTTCAAATTTCCAAACCCATTGAACCACACTTCCTTCTCCAACTCATTAATTCTCGATTAATTTCTACTTTTTAATAACGTTGATGATACTGAGCATCCCTGTAGCAGCCCTTTATCTACGAGAAATTCTTTGGTATAGTTGTTTACTGTTCTTGCTCTGATTATTATTTATGGTGTCTTTATACAGCTGTTTAACATCGTTTATGTGGTTTGACATTTTGTTTTTTAAACATTCTGAAATCAAAGTGGTCATAGATTTGCAATACGTAAGTGACTAAATGCTGCTAGATTGTATTTCTAAAATAACACTTCCTTTATTAACGTTACAAAATTTATAAAAACGTTTTATATAAAATATGGAAAAATATGGAAATCCGTTGTTGCTCTTTGTTATGTTTTATTCATGTAATCATAAAACACTAAGCAAGTGTTAGAATGGCAACGCAGAACTTGTGTTTCCGAGAATAAATTTTAAGCATTTCCAAAGAGGAATATTATTAAAAATGCCTTATATCCATCAGCAACCATTTGGGTATCGATCGGGTACAAAGTAGCCGAAACTGCAATATTCCGAGAGGCAGAGCATATCGACATTTTAAAAGTAAAATTTTTGGGATTCGTGTTTACACGCCGCGGGCAGCTTAAGCCCATGTTGACAAGATTCCAAATATTGCCGACGACGACGGAGAGGCCTGCGAAGAATTCGCGTTCGGGGCGCGCCGGCTAAATAAAATACAAGTGTCTCTGATTGCTTCGTGATAAGATTTGCAAGTTGTGAGGAGGAAAGTGCAGAAAATATGCGAGCTATCTGCTTGGCCGCAATTTTCCGGCCGGTCGCTGAATCGGAACCCTTCAGTTGCTCAATAAACAACGCTCGACAGATCACAGCCTCGTGTTGCACACCAATGTTTCAGCCGCCCTTTTGTGCCGTAATCGTCTGATGTGATTTCATAGATGAACTGCCAAATTCGCCACAGATACAAGAGTATTAGTCGGATATCTAAACGAGCCGAAACAAAGTTGTTTCAGAGCCAACCACCTGATAAACGCTGCCTCGATGACATTACCTTTATGCGATGTAACTGCGGCTGCTTGGGGTTGCGCACCCCATGAATCACAAGGTGCTGACAGCTCTTTCAGCGTTCAGCGCTTTGCCACGGAAGAGGGACGATACTGCGACCGGTTGCGCGTTATCGGCTATCAGAAGGGCATTCTTCGGCAACATTTTTGGGGCTCATTCGTGTCACTGGTTCGGCTGGGACGCCCAACACGTTTATTGTGGAGCACTGTTTGGGAGCATGGAGGGGCGAACATGGCAGCGACACAATGAGCCTTTAGATTACATTGTAATCGTTCACTCGGTCCCCACAACAAACGCCTGGGACAAAGATGTTCAATCGCACAGACTGCACCTAATTTAGAACCAACCCTCCGCAAACATAGTTCGCACCGTTTATCTAATGGGGCACCGTCGACACGAAAAACGCCGGCGAATACTGATCGCTCCCTTAATTATTGGAAATTTCGTGACAGGTCAGCTAACCGACGGTGTCTGTTTCAACAAATATATTTGTATCGGGTTAACGAAAACCATGCTGACAGTTTAAATAGGTAACCGAACAGAAGTTTACTGTATATTGTATTTACTGAAAAATTTTTGATCACAAGATATACCTAGTTTATTTGCTTCTTGCATAGTAGGTGGCCATAGTTTAAGTTTATTATGTATTCTTCAATTTATACAAAAATTGTTTAGTGGACAATCTGTACTAATGTCAACAAAATAACAAAAGCACACAATAAAATATAGAAAACTAATAATAACGATAAATGACGTCTAAACAGGCTAATAAAAAACTCGAAGGGGCGGCAGAGCCCCTGTCGAGAATAATACTGATTGGTAAAATTATTCGTCAATATTTTTGCAATCATTTTGAAAAACTGGTTTTACAGTACTCGCCGAAGAGCAAGAAATGTTCCATTTTAAAATATTCCTTCATCCATTGTCTCTCTGCTTCAGATTCTTCTGATGAAATAATGGAAGTGGAATAAATGGTGCACACTATTTAGTTTCCTACTTCTGTTTTCAAATTTCTACCATGAGTGACAAAATAATCGATACGTTCTGTTACTATTGCTATACACAGATCAAGAAAAGAGACAGGAAAAACTTTAAACGACCCCGGGTGGTGTAGCTTGAACAAGCGTTCACGTACGATCAGTAGAGTTAAGAATGCTCTTTCTGGTCAAAACTTGGATGAGAGTTCCACGACTGCTTCTCTCGGGGCCTCGTGATACGGCTGCCAGGGAAATAGTTGGTCCCGGATGTCATAATAACATCATGACAGTCGTTATTGGGGTTGGAAGTCCCCATGAAATGTACAGCGATGTCTATAATTGGTCTAACGGCTGTTGGCTGAGTAACAAAATAAAATTTAAAAAATGCAGGCCAAAAAAAAATTAAACAAACGGTAAAATCTTCGAATAGTCAGTTTCGAAATTTTGTATGCCATTTTTAATGGTGAAAATAAAAACAGGGTTTAATTTATATATTGGGAGTTAGGAAAAACCGCTTTGATTTCTTTATAAATTTACTATTTACTACAATTGATAGGAACTGAAAACCTGACATAAATTATAAATCAGAATAAATCATTCCATAATTCACAAATACCATTACTATTAGCATTGTTTTTATTTCTAAATTTCCCATTAGCAAAACTAAGGTTTTCTCTGTAGTAAACGCTTGTCGGTTGCCTGCGAGAAAGTTTTTATATAGAGAAGCGACTTCTTTACGCCATACGATGTTACTGGTGCATATATAAAATTAGGCAGATCTTCAACAGAAATCGTGTAACCATTACCTCACATATTTTTCTTCTAAAACTTTTGACATCTTGAAGAAAGTGGAAGCAACACTGCTTACAAATTCTAATATGCTCGTTTGCCAATTCACCTGGTGATTTTTTTCAAATTGTGGGATAAACCTAGTTACGCAATATCTTCTAACACTATAAAAATGTGCTTTAGTGTATATACGATCTATAACAAACAAAATGATTTTAAAAACTTTTAGCCCACCTGGTGTCAGGTTTAGGCAACAACATTGGAATTGTAAGCATTCTTAGGCTGTAGGCAATTAACACGAAAAATAGATATTTAGACGAAATTGACTATGTCTCAAAAACTTTAGTTTTTATAAAACAAAGGTTAGTCATAATTTGGTTGAGCAGCCTACAAAACGATAAAAAGGCATTCTCCCCTAAATCCCCCCCTAGTAAATATTCATCGCATTCGCCTAACGCGAATTTTAAATAATTATATCAACGACAATATGCATTCGACTGCCAATTGTGGATGCTGGTATGAGCGATAACCAAAGTAGATAGAATATGACTTTAACTAAACAACCAGCTTCATAAACGAAAAAGGCGCATTTACACTTACGGAACAATCTCCCTAAAAAAACTTAGGGTGCAAAAAACGAAGTTAGTAGGTCATAGTTCGTAGGATTTATACAATTTTATAATCGCACATATAATACATATGTTGCAGATTAAGTATGTAATGGCCCGAAAACGGTACTACCAATTTCCATTCACTATTACTGTAAATTCGACAATTGTTGACATAGCAGTGTATCTCAGACTGCGTACATAGTTTTGGTAGTTTTTAAATTCGCAATTGCCATTCCTCCCTTTCGAAAACTTGTCGTATGCAGCTTTAGGGTGGGGCTACTATCCGGTTTTCTTTTCTTTACTAGAACTATTAAGAAATCTATTTTAACTTGCAAAGTTATAATAATGTGAGTCTTTTTTAGCTTTGACCTTATGCAGATTTGGTTTTATTGGTTTGGTGAATTGTTGAACCCGTCTGATTAATTCAGGATCTTAAAAGCTTTTTCCATTTTGCTCTTTCTTTCTTTGCGGCTCTTTCTGCAGATAATTTCAAGATTTGTCATGATATCTGCCGTAAATCTCCGGTTGTCGAAGTAGATTCAATGCTGGTAAACACCGGCACACCTGTAACCACGAGCCCTTTCAGGCAGATTTCTCCAAATTTTTCAAAACAAGTAACAGCTGATCAGGTCAGATTTTCAATCTTTGGCGTCATAGCTCGAGCTTCCAACTATGAGCATAATACTTGGCTTATCGAATGAGGTACATCACGGAGGTTACTTATTATAAAGCTAAATTTGATTATAATTTTCTTTTAAGTATAAATTTCACTTAATTCTAATTTTATTTCGGTAAACAACCGTCCGTTTATCAAATTTTATTTGCTCTCAATGTTTTCTCATGTCGATGCAGACCAGTTTGCAGTGTTCCATGAGTCATCTCCCCTTTATATTTTCTCAATTTGTATAGTATTTTGCATTTATTAATAATAGTAAACGACTATATCCGATGACATATAAATACGCGTTATACTTATGTTCTATGCGATAAATAGTACAATTTATAAATCAGTGAGGCCTCGATAATTGCATCCGCGAGTGATCTTAGTCTATAGGTTCGTATTATTGCTGGTTGATGCTTTTTCCACTATGGTTTTTAACTATTTCGCTGTGATTCCAAGTGCTCTTACCTAATCAGACATTTTTGCTTTTAGTATCCCCATATACTACAGATATATTGAATCATTTGTAATAATTAATATATTAAAAATTTGAGTTCTGAGTTCATTATTTGTGTAATAATGATTTGAAACTTCACAGTCAATTTGACTTTCCACTTTATTTTGAATATAACATATTCCGTGTTATTTACATGTTACCCGCACTGAATCGGTCGTCTTTAATTGCAATTAATATATGTTTGGTTTAAAACTTTGATATCGCATTAAAAATATATAATAAAATCCGCCCTTACATGGAAATTAATGTTACAATGCTCTCGCGAAAATCATGGGATAGCAGATTATACTTTCATATGACGGGTATTTGTGTGTGGTTGCTGTATGGAAGATGCCTGGCACAAGTAAATTTTAAATTTAACATTAGGTAAGCACTCTGAAAAGAAATTAAAATGATAATCAAGAGGAAAAGAGAGATTAATCCGAGATATAATAATAATAATAATAATAATGGACTTTTATTTTCGGTCTAGACATAAACAAATAATAATAATAATAATGACAACGAAAATAGTTACACATTACATTAGTTAAAAAAAATATATATTGTTAAGCAAAAAGAGTAAAAATTAAAATAGTAATGAACTAAAAATGTATAATAACATTAGACCGAAAATCGCAAGGCAGAGTTCAGTAATGTAGTGAAACTACTACTGATCTCCCACTCAAACCTTGTAATCAACATTAAAACTATGTCGTGCAAACGCGAAAAAAAAAATACAAAATTTACAAAAAAATAATAATAATCAACTTGCAACACACTAACATGGGAATTTAACTGCATTAGACATTTAACTTTATCGACTCTATTGACTCTCGAAAAGATGACGGCGCATATGTTTTTTAAACGAAATTACACTAAGGCTCTTAAAATCAGCAGGAACAGCGTTATAAAGTTTATAAGCACAGTAAGAAAAAGAACGTTCGTCAAATATATAGATAATGAAAAGAATGGTTGCGTACCTGAAATTGATGCAACCCATCATCTGTCACTGTGATCAGCTACTAGATAAATACATATGAATCAGTAAAAATGTTTAGAATTATATGTAATTTTTTTTGGAATTCAATAGATTTGAACTCATTAGTTAAGGTAGTTTTAAGTTAGATTTAAAATATTGCTGAATGTGATATGTGTCTGGAAGTGAAGGCATTTGACCCAATGCCTCCAATTCCGTTCCCGCGCGGTATGCATGTTCCGCGAAACCGAAAGGTAAAAATGACTAAAGATTATGAATGAATGAAGGAATTATTAAAGAAATAACGCCTCTCCAAAGATATCATTTGTTCGTATCTGCTGAGTTGTTTCCTCTAGAAGCAGTAAAAGCCAGGATAGTAGTATATGTATAAATAGCTTACCAGACCAGCTCGTCGTTCTGTAGTTCCAATTGTCGGTGGCGCTTTATTTCTTCAAAACGGCTTCTGAACAAGGTGTTAATAATCAGTAGCCATCCAAAAGTATCCTCTCGTAGATGGTAGCTACAAGGCTGGCATACCTATAAAATTGTATATCTCGAACACTAGTACTAACAGATTGATGTGACGTTTTTAACCAGATATCCTCCTTAACCAGCATTTGCTTTATTTCCAGGAATTGATGATACTAAAACAATACCAAGAAATAAACCATCTTGTGAATTGAATAATGGTAATGGTTGTACTATACAAGACAAAAAAACTTGGGCAATGCTTGATGGAGATTTTAGCATTATTTGATTAGCGAGACTTTAAACAGTTACACGCGATATAACAATTGGCACTTTTTTAGTTTACACTCCCGCAGACACCTGGTTTACGATATTTATATTTCCCTTAAATGTGGGGGTATAAACTAAAATGATGTTTACGGGCAGCTTATTTAGTTTACACCCCACTTTTTTCCTTTCTTCTATTTTGAAACATTATGCTTTTAATCGCGAGGTTAGGTTAGGTTATGTTAGGTACGTTGGCGTGTTGTACCTGGTGTGCGCTCACCGCGGTAGGTGGAACTAGTGGTGGCTAGGCTTGTTACATCCTCTTTGCAAATAGCGGAAGTTTATAAATGTAAATAATTTGTATTAATTAATCTTCAATAAAAAGTTTGGAGTGTAAACTAATTTAGTTCAACATAGACTATACTTTAGTTTACACCCCCATATACAACTGGTTTTTTATTTTTCTATTTAGCTTCAATGTGGGGGTGTAAACTAAGAAAGCACCCATAGACTATAATTTAGTTTACACCCCCACACACAACTGGTTTTCGATTTTTCTATTTAGCTACACCGTCTAAACAGGTTGACAATTAAATTAGAAATGCCTAGCAACTATACGAGGTGAGCACCAAAATTTCCCGGCGTGACCATGAAAGAAACGGCATAGACTCACAATTAAATTTTATTGTTCAATATAGTACTCCCTGATATCAATGTATTTATTACATCGTTTCAGCAACAATTCAATATTCCTAAACAAATATTTCTCTTCAAAATGTGACCAAATTGCAGCCTTCGCCTCTTCGTCATCACTGAAATGGCGCCCGCGAAAGCCCTTTTTCACATTCCCGAACAGGTAATAGCAGATAATGTATATCAATACTCACTGGGGCCGATATCTGGACTATATGGAGTGCGAAACAGCAGTCACGAGTTGCGGCTTGCGCACTTCTAGCAGTGTGCGCAGCTGCATTATTATACAGCAAACGTACGTCTCTGGTCAGTTCCCCACGTGTTTTCAGCTGAATATTTTGTGGTAATTTGTGCAGGAGTGCCACATAATGTACCCCGTTGACTGCGGCTTTGCGTTTTATTAATTCTATGAGAAGAATGCCCTCACAATCCCAAAAAATTGTAGCTATCAGGGTGATGTCGATCTACAAACACTGAACCCACTTGGCGGTGCTTCTTCTTTTCGCCTCCATTCCATCGACTCACTTTTGGACACATGATCATAATAAAGAACCGTAGTTTCATCCTTTGTGACAATTGTCTTCAACACGTGCACAGGGTTTTCTTCACAAAGCTCCGAAAATGATCGAGCACTGCTGACAGATGTTTGGGGACTTACCTTGCACTAACTTTACCCATGCCTCAATAATTGTAGAGGATTCAAGTCCCGACATTTTTTTATTTCTTTCACCTTTGAGCGTCGATCGAATATGAGATTCTCAACAAAGACAATTTTGTTACTCGTCAGCACTTCCACCGTAGTTCCTGTTCTTGCGTCGTCTTCCAAGGATTCCTGTGCCATTCGAAACCATTTTGACCAATTCTTTGTTATGTAATAAGAAGAAGAATTTTCCCCGTACACCTCATTTAGCCGATCTTTGTTGCTTTGAGGAGAAAGACCTGAGAGAGAAAGACTTGAACCAATTTATTTTGGTAAATGTTGGCCCGTACTTTGTTATTTATTTTTACGAAGAAACACATGTATGGTTTTAAAATTTATATATTTTTTCTGACATCAATAATGGTACACAGATTTCTTCAAGTGGAGAATACTTGAAGGAATATCATTATATAAATATGCATGTAAAAAGAACTGGAATCTCCATAACATTATTTCGGGGTTCCACGTACCTGGCGCTGTGCTCGTATTCGTATTACTTTGAGAGGCGCCAGAGATGACCAGTTAAAGAGATCCAGTAGTTCAGCGTGAGAGGCGAGTCTTCGACTGAAATAAAATGGGGTTCGCTCACAATAAACTAAACAATTGCACCAGTAAAGACACGGGGACAAGTTTGTGCTACTTTTAAGGGCGCCACCGGACACCAGGTGGCCTGTTGGCGATGTAATGAGAAAATTTAACCCATTTTCCCTTGGCGATGGGAAATATGTGAGGATTGGACTGTTCTTGCTTCGTAATTTCTCAAAGCTTATCTTAATGTACTCCGAACTGCACTGCGCTTTATAAATAGAATACATACAGTAAATTTAAAACTATGTCTGATGTTAAAAGTTTTCGGCTAATCGTGCCCCTTGTCTGACTCGTTAGATGGTAATTGGATTTGTAATTCTATTTGGCCTTTTCATATACATACTACATTCTAACTTGGTCCAATCCCGGAAGTATTTCGTTATATAATGACAATAGACCTGAAAGCCTTCGGAATCATCTACCCACTATATTGTGTAGCAGCTTTCTATTGTGTCGAATGCCTTTTCATGAAGATGATGTTCATTGGTTTCTTCAGTAAATGTGCGATGGCCAATAAATGGTCATTACTGAAATTCTATAGCAGCTCGATACTCAACTTTTGTGACTTCTGACATATTGATAAACCAGTGTTAGTTTTAAGAATTGTCATTGTCATTTTCAAATTTCAAGGCGAATAAGACTCGAACAAATGTCTTACCAAAATTTTGACCCGCTGCGATACCTGAGTCTGTGTCAGGCCGGCAAATTTTGGCGCTCACTTCGTACATATTAAAGCAGTCATATTCACAAAGGAGCATATTAACTGTCCCATTCTTTTTTGTCTTGGACAGTACATAGTTTTATTACATATAAGAACTTTAAAGCTATCTAGAAAGTCAAAATTGCTTATATTATAGATATAGATACATTCACTTTTGATAAGTACAAACAAAAATGAGCTCACTTATAGCTGATAAATCACCTGCTAAAAATATGAAGCTTATCAAATCTCCAATTTTTAATAGGAAAACTCTACTATTTGTTTAAAATACCTGAACCAAAACTGCGACATTACCGCAACACAAAACCTACCAGGCGGCGAAATAACCCCACAACTAGGTACCAGACATAGCTATTGCGGCTAATTCTGTAATTTGGTAGAATGGTACCAACAGTACGTTATAATTTAACACATTTTGCTATTCGCGTTAGATAGTATTAAGTCATTACTCCAATTAGATTAGATGAGGTTAGATTGGTTGGACGGTGTTTTCCTATTCTCCTTTTTATTTACAGTATATTATTCTGCGAGTTTATTTTAAAACAGTACATACGACTTGCGTTTCTATGGTGCCTTAGCGGTAATAACAATTACAATACATTGTTCACTTTTAGTTACTATAGCAGCCCCAGGAAAAAATAATTTTTCCCTATTTTCATTAATAAAACAAACGTATGGTATAATGTAAAATTATGCTGTTTTTATTATTTTATTATGTGTAAATGGTCTTTAATATGAATCGTTAATATTAAGTTATTAAATATTTCTAGCTCAGAAGAACATGATTGCTCTCAAAAACAAATCGGTTCACGCAATATCAAAACTGTTTATTATTTCTGAAAAAGCATTTGTTTAATGAAAACTTATGTCAAATATTTGTGACAATTTTAATGAACGTCAGTGTCACTTCAAATCATGTACATGTTAAGTACTACACTTCACTCTTTTACTGTTTATTTTAGTTTGCTCGTCCAAAGAATTGAATCCGCCTTTTCAAGGATCCAAATGTATAACAACTACAGAGTAACCTCAGTCTCAGTACAACCCATTCTACTGTCAATATCTGCAAACACCCTCGGAAATGCTGGTGCGCTGGAGTCGACTGTCTCTCACTGGCTAAGCATATCGCGTTAAGGCCCTTTCGGACCGTCGATCAGCTTGGCTATCTCCTAGTCCGAACTGCTAGAACTGCGTCGTAGCGATTCGTGCGCAAGCCAGGCACAGCGCGAATTTTTCGTACGTGTCGAATACGCGCAGAGCAGGTCAAACAGCAATGTGACTGAATTTGTCATCGCTTAAATCTTGAACACACTAATTATGTTTTAGATTTAATTTGGGCTGACGCTAACGTCACATCTTGGCACACCTATTAAAGAAGCAAAAATCATCATTAATCCATTATTTCTAACCATTGTGTTAAATATTCTAGAAAACGCTATTTATCTAGGTTTATATCATACATCATTTGCCATGCAAGAACGAGTTAAACGAAAATAATCGCCAACTGTGAAACATTTTTCTTGTTATACAAAATTGATTGGATAAACTAAAGAGTTTCGTACGGCGCGGCGGCCCGTAATGTAATCTCCATTTTGAAGTAAATAACCAAGCTGTCATATTTATACTAAAAGAAACGAGAAGTAGATTTCAATATAAATAAAATACAAAAATTTCGCATTGCATAGGAGTTAAAAGTGCCTTTAGTTAAGCACAGTACGGCTCGGCATCTCCAAGTTAGGAATTCACAGCAAGGATATTTCCAAAATATTAAAATATTTTTGTTCTTGTAAGTAAATTTTAAAGACCCTTCTGCTACTTTTATGAAATACTAACAAATGCTTAAAATATATTGGGTACATAATTATAAAATACCAATTCCAACTTAACAATTCTTCTAGCGACTAATGTATTTTATTTAACGGTATAACATAGTTATTATTAGTATTTAAAACCAAAAAGACGTTCGATAAGTTCAAATCCCACGTAATAATGAAGCCAAACACGTAACTTTAATGGCCTTAAAGACGCCCCGCCCCATAAATATCCGCTGAGCCTTACATATTTGCCGGATAAATAAATGGCCATTGCTGGTAACATGTTCATTACCGTTGGTAGCAACCGATAAATTTCTTCGAGGCGCCAGTTAAAAGACTGCAATCTCGGATAATTTCTCGTGAGGGACGCCGGGAGTGGGAAGATACATGCGTTGTTTAGTTCATTGCACAAAAATCGAACCCGGGAGGATTTTGCGACTACGTAGAGTTCAGATTACCAACACGCCGCCGGCTAAAGTTGTCTGTCTAATTAAACAGCAAGTAAGGAACGTCGCCTCAAAATTGAAGCTTTATAGTCCTTTTTTCAGGGGCAGACAGTGGGTCGGCACCTTGCCTTATTTCGTTTTAGTTAGAGTTGTCTAGGGTGCAACAGCCTCGTAAAATGTTAGTTATCGTTACAAAATTCTTAAGAATTTAATATTATACACGTTGACTTAGGATCAACTGCCAAGCTTCTGACAATACAAGTAGCATCCAAAATCTACATGCTGCTGGTATGTTATTAGGACGATAGGTAATATTCCCAGCCATGGGAAGATATTGTGTAACATAACTGTTAAAAATGGCTATAACATTAATATCTATATGTCTGTTAAATGTTTCATTATGTTGGTGTAAAATCTGCGATTTTTAAAGTTCATAAAAATATGTGACATAAAGCTTAAGTACCGCAATGTCATACAGTTCTTGGGCAAAGAAAGAAGCGGGACAAAATATTCATAAAAAATGTTTCCAATAAAACAGTGGCCATAACAGCTTAGATTTTTCGATTCTATTATTAAGCAAACCAAATCAGACCATAGTAAAACAGAATATATTAAGATAAGAACTAGTAAAAATACAAGTAAGAAAAACTAAGTGGATAAACTGGGAAGAATTTGGAACAGATACGTACCATGCATATGATATTAACAATATTAACAGAATATATTAAGATAAGAACTAGTAAAAATACAAGTAAGAAAAACTAAGTGGATAAACTGGGAAGAATTTGGAACAGATACGTACCATGCATATGATATTAACAATATAAATTTCTGCAAAGAAGGGAAAATAAAAAATAAAGAGATTTAGTGAAATATTACAGGTATTAATGATCACTATACTGCCAAGTCGGAAGGGAGAAAGGGGAACACGAGACACTGATAGAAGCAACAAAAGAGAACCTGAAGGAGGGAGAAGAAGAAATGAAGAAAAGGAGGCTTGAGAAAAATCAAAACAGAGACAGCAAGAGGACAAGACAACGTAGACCCAGAAATGGTAAAATGGATTGGAGAAAAAAGCAAAGATTTACAGAGAGACATGGAGAACAAATGTAATTTCAAAAGGTTGCGAGGACAAGTTACTTATCACGTTATATTAAAAAAGAAGAAGAAACTCATCGTGATAGCTGCACGCGTAGCTACTATCGCTTTTAAAATTCACATGAGAATAATGTATAAAGCAGAATGAAAACAATAACAGAAGATAAACTAGCGGACATCCAGCATTCGGATCTACAGGACAGGCATCAGATACTATATTTGTAGTAAGAAACATAATGGTAAAGAAGAACAAAAAAGGACGAACCATATAGTACGTTAAATAATCTAAACGCTGTATTAGACACAGTTAATAGAAGAAAAATAGGAGATAATTGCAGAATTATTATAAATACCAAGCAAATTAATTCATATAGTCGAGATGATTTATAGTAGAGTACACGGGATAGTTAAATTTAATGGAGAAAGGTCAGAGGAATTAGAAATGGAAAAGAGATCAAGCAAGGAGATAGTCTTAGTCCAATAGTATTCATCACAATAATGGAAAAAATAAAGTAAAATGCGAAACCAGAGATCCACAAGCAAATATACAATACAGATATTAAAACCGGTAATGGATGTACTTCTATACGTGGATGACATCGTATTAGTAGCAGACTTAAAAAAATTCAATTATTAATAGAATCATGGGTAGACGATATAATTAGAATACCGCAATAGCAACTATACAAATATTAGGGAAAACTAGGGAAAGAGAAAATGGAAAACACTAACCTACAAAGAAAAACAACTTGAACTGATAATAGCTAACAAATACCTATGAGTCAGGTTAAAAATGATGGTCAAATAGGCGTGGAAATGGAGTTAAAAAGCTAGAAAAATACATTACGCACAACGTAAAACAATCTTGGGAAAGGAATAGTTAAATCAATAATTAACCTTTAGGCTATTACAGGCGAAATCAATGACACGGCATTGCGCGTCAATTTTTTACAGGGGAAATTGTACTTTATTGTGATAATTGACGACAAATCCAGAATATACAAATGTCATTCCCCTGAACTGCGTTGCGATGCTGCTGTAACAAAAGTTTGTCAGCTTAGCTTGCCGGGAAGATCGAGGTTCAACTCGATCCTCGTTAATTATGGCGAGAACTTGCTAGATTGAATGAATTTTTATAGATTGAACGCCACCGATTTTGAGTTCTCCTGGAAGGGAGTTGCCCTTTGAAGTTGGAAATTGGAACAATCCTCTCGGTTTGCCGACAGTGTTCGTGTGCGATGAGTACTGCCGAGTACTTAACGGTAAACACTAACAGAATAAGGATAATTTGATTCAGTAGCAATCCTGAGGTTCAGATCGAAATTTGGTTGTATGACAAATGCCTTGGTTACTGGCTGACAGAGAAGAGAATAGAAACGCAAATAAAAATTTTCTTAAAAATGAAGATACTCCAAGAAAAGACCTACCAATATCCTAGATTGAAAACGTTAGAAATTTACAAATACTGAAAAATATGGATAGAGAAGGATATCTACCAAAAATATAATCAGAAAAAATTGAACGCTCGCTTTCATTTCCGGTAGCAACAAATACATCTTGCTGCGGATAATCCTGAAAGATGAAATAGAAGGAAAAAGAGGACTAGGACGTTATTCGTGGCTTACGAACATACTAAGATGGGCCAGAATTGGCACACTAATTAGAATAAGCTAGAAGATTTTGTCATAATTGGTGCCAACCGTTACTGAAGATCGCACCTTAAGAAGGAAGAAAAGATCAGATATTCTTTGTTTTGTGATTTTTTCGTACATATTAACAACTGCAAACCGTATCTGTGATAACTATGCGCCTGTTCCACCACCACACCATGCTGTTACGTTTCGCCAAAGAAAACGTAATAAGATTGTAAAATATACGAAATCAGATATAATCGGAACAGACTGAACAGAATTCCTCATAGTAGAGTTAAAATATTTAAATTAAATATTGGAAAAACGTATGGTTACAACACTATGTACTTGTACATGTAATGCACCTGAGACAGTCTTACTTGCAAGTGAGAGGAACGTCCTCGCAGCAAGTGTTTTAAAGTGCTCGTGTTGTCAGAAATGTTAATTTGAGGCCCTTCTGTAAATTGGCACATTTGCGGACAGGTTCGGGTTCTCCGGAAATGAATAGTAATTAAACCCACACAATCAAACATTAAAATTGCAAATATTTGTTTGTTACTGCTACTTCCTCGTTACACAGGCTATAATGAAACCTTTTCTAATGCAACAATCCGAATCAGTGTGGTTCTCAAAATGCGTATATCTGCACAATATTTTCTTCTTTATCTTAAATACATTTTATTTGTAGTACATTAGAGGAACAAACATATGCATCATTATGTAAACTTGTTTGTGGTTGATTATGATATTAATTATGCATTATAATCAGTTGCTTTATTTAAAGTTGCGCAACTTCCTTAATATTTAAATATTAGCTTTAACTACCACGCACTTGTAAATTGTGTGGAAGCATTGCAATATTAATCTCTACTTCTCTCATTAACTCTGAAGTATTAGCTAATACTTCGATTACCTATATGTATAAATAAACTTGCAAACATGTAAAGTTAAATAACGGTTTTCTTATTTTATTTTTAGCAGTAGGTATCTCTCAGCAGGTATATATGTTGATCGCTAAACTTTAAATAAACGTCTGTTTCAAGACGGTTGAAGCTAAGTCACCATGTATGTGTTATATTCCAATATGTTCCCTGGATGAAGTACTATATCACCAAACATTTAAAAAATTAGAAAATTGGATATCTTAAAATGAGAAACGAGATCGAGTCACTATGCATGATACAAAGCAGCCAAGCAGCTTTGGTGTAGAGCTCTCGACGTCTACTATTGCAATATTCAGTTATTTTCAGACTGATTTGACATTGGTATTTCTTGTGTCTAGACAGCAAATATATGTAATATTCTCTCGAATATAACATATTCTGCTCCTAGATTAACATAGAATCTAATGTACTACATGTAGACTTTGACACATCATTTACTGATATTATAAGGGCAATGTCGCAAACACTAGAGGCAACAACATCAATAGTGTGTGCACTCATCCTGTATAAAATTGATTAGGTTAAATACACTTTAATGATACCCATTGCTTTCTGTAACATTTCTCTAAAGAATTTGGTGGTTCTATAGTTTTATAGAAACATGTGTAACAGTAAAGCTTGACGCACATAAAATATAATCAAGACAACGTTTAAATCATTGTTATTTAAAAGAACGCAAATGTGTCTTAATATGGTCCTGATTTAACGCCGACCCTAATTGCGCTTGCATATATTCAAATCGGGGGCTAATTAGCATGTTATTCTCATACAAAACACATTCTTTCGCGCTTCTCGATTTTAGAGCAACTTTAACACGTTGACGGGATTTTTTTATCTGAAACTGGCTGCTACGACCCTTGAATTCAGCACGTTTTAGATTGGGCTATTGACCCTGGACGGTACAATGCGTGCTACTAAAACCCGATGTCATGCAGGCCTAGTAAGGACTGTTGGTTAGCGTCTTCCAAAATGGACGCTTCCAATATAACACAATTGGTGTACTTACATTTACACTACGTAAATTGTGTTCACAGGATACACAAATACAGTAATTCTTGGCTGCAGGGACCATATAGGCCGCTTTTAATTGTTTAGCCTCAAGGCGACTTCCATAATACACTTGGGAGTCGTAAACACGTGCAGCCCTCAACGGAGGCTACATGCGACTAAAGCTAAACTTGAAAATGCCAACGAAAGATGCTTTGAAGTTGAAATCTTTTTAAAATTTACAATACACTTTCACACAGGACCGGCTGTGCGAACATTTTGATTATGCTACATACAATCTTAAATCTAATTACTATAATAAAACATAGAAAAATACAACTTGGCTTATATCTTTAAATGTGAAAACAAACATTACAGGCGAGGGATGGCCGAGGCCCGTTTCAACGTGGTGGCACAGAACCGTTCTAGAATCACTACGATTCCTACTTTCTTTCAACGCAAATGGTCGATAATGGAATTTGAAGGTCAGTGCTTTTTATATCTTACTTTGCATACTAAGGCGCAGCTACCACCCTTGTGCTTCCTATAACGTTCGAAAACTGCATTGGAGGTTACTTTTGGATTTTAAATTTATTCTAATTTTTCTAAGCAGTAATCAACCATCAGTGATTTACCAAATTTATTGGTGTTATGTATTCTATCAATTTATACTTCTCAAGTATCTAGAATAGTAAGAAAGTTATTATTTCAGTTATGTATATTTATAAATGCCTCATGTTTCGGGACGGATTCGTCGACGACAGAGATGTGAATCATGTCGATAAATTGCATTTTTAGTTGACGATCACATCAATTAGGGTTTTAGACAATTCGCTCGAATCAATTTCAAACGTTTTTATTTAGTCAAATCCGCTTTTGCTTGCATAATCTTCGTTCGTTGATTCTTTCGGAACACTGTATGAATAATACTTTGAATACTCTGTTCGTCTTGAATCTAACGACCCTGATGCTATTTATATAAAAAATTTCAAAGTTAAATTGTTTCATAAACTTGCAAGGTGGTTTTGTATACATGAATTTGGTGTTATTTACATATTACCCTTATTTGTTATTTATTCATGTGAGCTGTACCTTCGCAAACATTAAATTTATTAAAGTTGTTTTCTTAAACTGTATTAGCTTTAATTGAATCTGATGTTGTCAAGGTAGGGCAACTAGCGCTCATATGTTTAATGCGCCCATCTAGGAATTGCAAAAGCCAGAACTGTTAGTTCAAACAATTATATTTGGTGTAGTAAGAGAAGATATATTGGAAATGTTACCTTTTTTGAGACATGTGCTGACCACTACAGTACAATTAGATAACAAACATTTGTCCACTTCACGTATCGTAAATGAAACTCTTTCAAAATTATTTGATAAATCAAATACCACAGGACGCTTTTCTTTTTAAACACTGCACATCCTACTTATAGCCACAACCAGCAAAGGAAATTCTAACTGGCAAGATATTGACAATAGTTCCGTGTTTACTGCTTGAGCTATTGCAATAAAAATTATAAAAATCAGTAAACAGAATCCTGGGGTAACGTGAAAAATGTAAACAGTTATAAATTCCTAGAAATGTGATCCCGGAAAGTTATATCCGCCGGAATGAAACGGTTAGAGCCTTGGCAATTTTCTAAATGTGGGACAGCCGATTGCACTTGCAGTTATGGGCAATGAGTGTCAATTTTTACCCAGTTCTTTATTGAACGCTCGCTGTGTATCGACCGAAACAATTACCAGATGAAGCCATCTAATACAATCGTGATTTGATTTTATAAATGCCGCCGTTCACTGCTTTTACGGACTTCCAATTGGCGACGGCGTTAGGATAATGCACTTTTTTCGGCGCTGGCCGGTGCATCTGGAAGAACTTTCATCGCGTTAAGCTAAGTGGAGGGTGCAGATCGTACCCATTTGTATGTATGCCGCATTACATTGATGTCGCACCAGTGGCGTAACTAACTATCCACTCAAGACACTAACCGGAATTTTTCTCTACAGCTCTTCATCATAGCTACCTGAAAGAGCTTCTCGAAAGGGCACGTGAAACATTCCACTATAAAATAAAAAATTTCACCTACTTTATTTATGTTTTCTGCTGGATTGATTTCGGGTCCGCACCGATTACCAAGTTGTTCTCTGAATGATGTGATTGATTTCGGTTTTATACCGATTATCAAGATGCTCTCTGAATGATGTGTTGATGTGCATACAACCACCACGTATAGAAATAAAAATTGTTAAAGCAGCAAAACTATCATATGGGTAATTAAATCCTTGTCTCCCTTATTTTTCTGGATTTCCTTATTTTGAGTGTGGGAATTGCTTCTGTTTTGTGGTGTGAATAAGGATTTTATTTTCGTGATATTTTTGAGTTTTTTATTCTGCTGTTTTCAATATTGGGGTGTCATTTTTTGGCTTTGTGATTGTGGTTGGAGATTAGAGTGAATGATTGTGGAGAGATTGTTTCGTTAGAGTATAGCCCAGTTTGGTTCTTATCCACCTAGCAGCGAAGATTAGCATAGATTTGCATGCGTAACGTACTTTTTCCAACCATTCTCTTCGGTTTTATTTTCTTTTACCTAACTTTAGATGGGTGATTTCTAAAGCTTGTGTCCTGGGAATGATTCCAAACTCTCTGTCTTCTATTTTACATTATCTTTTGCAAGATTTGTCAATTATTAAGTATGGGATTATATTTACGCTTCTACTTCAGTCTTCAAGAGCTTTGAATATTCTTGAGTATATAATTTTGGTAACTTTCGATTTGTAATTGGAATCCATTTTTTGAAAATTTGCAGTTTATAGGAAAAGGTTCCTGTTCTAGGTTTTGAAAGGCTGATTCTTAAGATAGATGTTCGTGAATTTTTGGCGATTATTATGGGAGCGGATTTTATATTATAACTGATTTCAGAATTTATTAGCAGTAATCTGACTGATTAAACCAGAATCTCAAGGTATTTAAAAAGCAACTATTTGCCGCCTTTCATTTCAGGTAAGAAATCATTCCGTTCCATATCGCTGGTTGTTTGACCAGTGTCTGGAATTTGTTTCAGGCTCTTTTTTCGTTGCCTTTAAGCTTTATCTGCAACTACTCCTTCAAGTTACGTTAAATACGAGCAACACTAGAGTGGCTTTAAATCACAACGAAGTGCTACTAGAGCTGTTTTTTACATCTTTCACCTGTCCAGCTGCATTTAAAACTGTTGGAGAATAATACAAACTGTGGGTTGAATCAACTTTTGCTTGTCTTTCTTTATGATTTTCAGAGCTACAATTCCATCTGTGGGATTTCTAGTCCAAGCTTTCTCAAACCAGTGGCGTTTGCAAACACCCCTCCTTACTAGAGAGGCAGTTGGAACATTTACTACACACTTTGGCAATTTCAAATTACTGTTTATATGTTTTATAATTACTTTGTTACCATTACATGAAGAAATTCCAAATTTCAGGTGTAGCAGCTTATCTCACTAGCTGCTCAAAATATTCCTGCCAACAATTAATTTGCGTTATTTTAGTATTTAATGTGGGAAATAATATTCCATGCGTTAGGCTAAGTTAACTTACAATATATTTACTTAATACCCTGCATTCTAGTTTTGAGTAGATTGTAAATAAGTAACTCATTCAAAATACATATTTAACATACAGTGTGTCCGCGGATTGAGTTCCCATAAAGTGTAAGTGACTATTTATTTTAAGTTAAATGCTAATATTCTCGGAATCACTCCTGCTTGTTCTCAAACTAAGATTTTGAGAAAATCAATCAAATTAATTAATATACAGGTTGTTTTTAAAATTCAGTTTTAAAATAATGTCAAGAATAAACTACCATTATTATATAACAAAAAAGTATTAAGAAAAGTTGTTTAGAATTAAGAGTAATGTCAGACTCTCAATTTTCAGAAAAATCGGCCTACTTTGATTTTTAAAATTTTTGGATTTTTTATACCAGACGCTCTATTTTGTTTTTAAACATCTTAATTCGTGAACCAGTAACAGTGCCTCCTACAGCCACAATAAAAAGTTGTTGGTATAAAATCGAGAGTCTGACATTACTCTCAATTCTAAACAACTTTTCTTAATACTTTTTTTGTTATCTTTTCTAATAATTGTAGTTTGATCTTGACAATTTTTTAAAACTCAATTCAAAAATGACCCTGCATATTAATTAATTTGATTGATTTTCTCAAAATCTTAGTTTGAGAACGAGCAGGAGTGATTCGTAGAATATTAGCATCTAACTCAAAAAAAAAATCATTTACACCTTATGTGAACTCAATCCGCGGACACACTGTATATGTATGTAACATGTCGAGCATCTCTTATCCATATTTGTAATTAAATAACCACTTTATTCGTACGTAAGCTCTCTCAATAGAAGGTTTAGTCCAGTAGGTCGCTGATTTAGCTACATCCACAAATTCGCGTAGACTTGAAATTCATATATAAATACAGAGCATGTATCATTTAATTTTCAATGCAATTTAAATCATCGAACGGTGTTCATTCACTGTGTGAGTTAATATAGGCGCCAATTGTTTTAAAAAGACCATTTGACTTGGATTTCCTGCTCACTAAAAAAACCTCCTTAACCATTTTATACCATCAGCAAGTTTCCAAATAACTACTATATTAACCTGGTCTTCTAAATCAACGATGTACGTTCTTTGAATTGCTAAAAGTGCAATAACTGGAAAGATGTCGGACAGTATCTAACAGACTGTGAAAAAAACATTTTAGTTATCATAGTTACCATTGATAGTTAATAATCCTTCAAGAGTAAATTTGAGTGTATATCGAGATGTGAAGGAAACATAGGTACTACGTTTAATAATAAAGTTATATATGAAGCACAACTCCCTATGTAAACTGATTTGGAAAATACAGCAAGATTAAAATGCATTTGTCGTTAATAACAGTAGATACATCTACCACCGTTAATCGCCAACGTCATGCAAAGTAACAAAGAACGACATTTAAAAAACTGACAAAATTAGTAACTTGGAAGAATACATTTATTATATATCTATCTTATCAACGATGATGACTGTATTAACCTTCCACAGGTATAGTAGTTGTTTCATCGAACGTAGCTGATATCATGTTATGGCACCCAAAATTTAATAATTATTTTTTAATAGTTACAAGTAGAATGTATACATATTTATTTATATAATATCTTATACATAAACTTATATGTTACAACATTCACTAGAAACTAATTTTTTTTTGTTTGAAACTTAAATTTTCCTCCAAAATTTACAACTCCTGTTACAAAATTAAATAAAAGATACATTTTTACAATAAATATAAATATTCATTACATTTCAATAAATGAGAAAATACTCGAAATCAAAGAGAGCGCAAGCAGCAACAACATTGAACAAAAATGGCAAGCCGTTAGAGAAATTATAGTAAGAACTGCAAAAACTCAACTCATTGTGAGCTCAAGAAGGAAGAACAATAAATGGATGACTGACGAAATCCTGGATTTGATGGATAAACGTAGAAAGCACAAAAATAAAAATGAGCTTCTGTATAGACAACTACACAATACAGTTACAAGAAAAATCAAAGAAGCGAAAGAAGCCAACATGACCTACTTAACTTGCATAAGAAAATCAAGCAAGCTGCTGAAATATTCAAACAAAGAACCTCTGGAATCATAACAACAAAAGATGATGTCACATTGTTAGATAGTGACGATAAGATTAAAAGGTGGAAAGAGTACATGCAGATGCTATTCAATGACGAACACCGAGAAAATCTTGAAGATCTTGAAGAATTACGCTACACAACAGGGCCATCTATCACCCGAGAAAAGGTTGAGAATTCTATTCGAAAGATTAAGAATAACAAGGCAGCGGGACCAGATGAAGTTTCCGGAGACCTACTTAAGCTCATTGAAGAAGACAATATAGATGTTGTTGTTGATTTATTTAACCACATTTATGAAACTGGTGTGATTCCAAAAAAATTGCTACTATCAACGTTTATTCCAATACCGAAAACAGTTAATGCAAAGAAATGTGAACAATACAGATCTATAAGCTTAATGAGCCACATTTTAAAAGTCTTCCTAAAAGTTATCCATGAACGTATATACCCAAAACTTGAAGAAAACATCAGTGAGACACAGTTTGGATTCAGAAATGGCCTCGGTACCAGGGAAGCACTGTTTAGCCTTAATGTTCTAGTACAAAGAACACGAGACGTAAACTGTAATGTCTTTGCTTGCTTTATTGACTTTGAGAAAGCCTTCGATAGAGTCAATCATGGAAAACTAATCGAAACGCTCCACCAGGCGAAATTAGATGACAAAGACATCCGCATAATTTCCAACCTTTACTGGAAACAGAAGGCAGCCGTCCGAGTTGAATGCAAAATGTCAGAAGAATTTGAAATTCGTCAAGGGGTCCGACAGGGGTGTGTGCTCTCTCCAGTACTTTTAATGCGTATTCTGAAAGACTTTTCAGGGAAGCCTTAGACGAAGCACGTGAAGGTATTCTATTAAACCGAGTGCTAGTTAACAATCTAGGGTATGCAGACGATACTGGTCAATTCCACGTAAATGGCTTCCAACTGCAAACGGTTCCAACAATTAACTATTTAGGTACCAGTTTAAACCAAAAATGGGAGCAGATGCAAGAAATACAAATTCGAATTGAAAAAGCGAGAACTGTCTTCAATCGCATGAGAAATGTGCTATGCAACATGAATATAACTCTTCATCTCCGAACTCGCATTCTGATATGCTACGTGTTCTCAGTGCTGATGTACGGTGTAGAAACTTGGACCCTTACTGACGCTACATGTAAACGAAGCTTTTGAAATGTGGTGTTATAGACGCATGCTGAGAATTTCCTGGACCTACCATGTCACAAACGAAGCTGTAATCCAACGCATGCGGAAAGAGAAGGAAATTATGAAAACAGCCAAGGAACGAAAACTATCATATTTTGGACATATTATGCGAAACAACAAATATAATCTGCTGCAGCTTATCATGCAAAAAAATTTTGACGGAAAAAGAGGGCCTGGAAGACGTCTAATATCGTGGCTGCGAAATTTAAGACAATGGACCGGAATGACATCGATAGGCCTGTTCCGCGCTGCAGGTAACAAAATTAGATGGACCATAATGATCGCCAACGTCCAATGAAGATACGGCACAGAAAAGAAGAAGAATATTGCATTCTTGTTCTGGAAGGACCATTCCTTGTTTGTCCAACAAAATAAACAGTAAATTTTTCAATTAAATAATACCAACAGGCATCCTTGGCAGTCAATTTGGTCTTGTGAACCTTTCTTCTATTTTAGGAAGGATTGGCTTTTCGGCATTTTGTGTAAAATTTATATTATTATAGAGTTGCATAGCCGAATGCTTCAAGGATTGGTCAAACAGTCTCCAGAGTTAAGCAACGTTCGCAGCGGTCGGCACTCGGATGGGTGTCCGACCTATAGTGGTAGTAAAATCGCAGCCAGCCGTGCCTCGGAGAGCACGTTAAGCCGTCGGTTCCGGCTGTCATTTCGGTGACAGTCCTTAGGTTACGCCAGGGCCGCTCGCGCAAGCTGAAAATACCAGGCTTCCTACCACAAGCCATACGATAAAAAAATACTATAGAGTAAAATTATTTAATACCACCGTACTACAGTATTTAGACTAAAACACGATAATAGTAATTGCATTAAATCCTTTTCGGCTATTCGGATTTAACAGTCTAAGACCGAGAATTTAAATGTAGATCATAAGAATAATATCAGTCATACTTAAGAAAGCAATAATAGTAAAAAAAATTCTACAGTAGTAATAGAAGAACATGTGACTTGGTAGAGCCCCGTCACATGATGAACAAAACAAGAAATTTGGGAAAAGTAACACAATAGTAAATTTTGTAGTAATAATAATAGTAACTGAAACAATTTAATTAATTAACTGTAATAGCACAGCCATCCCATGCCCTTGACTACAGGATCATCGGTAAATCTGAGAGAAAAGGAGAACAAAATAGTAGTAATAATAATACTAGCATTGTCACTGATATCACCATCTTGTACAATAGAACCTTCCCTTTCCGAATTTGTTAGTATCATCTTCGTTATTATCACCAAAGTAAGCAGCAGGCCGCTCAAATTCGGTTTCGTTTAGATAACGAGGCATGCTGACAGCCAACGATAAAAGTAAAAGGCCACGTAACTGGTATGGTGGGGTTTGCTGGGCACCTAAATGCACCTTACAATGACAGTAAACAATTTTTAAAAGAACTTTTCACACTGGACCTTCCTAAGTTAGTAAAATACCTGAATGAAGAAGGTTGTAATTAAATTATAAATACACCGTTTCTACAATAATAGAGGTGTGGGGTGATGAATCGTTACCAGTTGAGGGTTAAATCCTTTAATCTTTGTGGCCTAAATTTTATAAGCAAAAGTGCACTTCTAAAGATTACTGCAAATGCGGCTTAACGAAAAATTAAGAGGTAGCATTTAATATAACATTGTTAATACAATGTAGGCATAGAGAGCACCGAAACGTCTTCGTTATAGCATATGATTAATTGGAAGTCTCATGCAGCATACTTGTCATATTGCAACACATCAAACTTATCACATATAAGATTTTGGTTAAAGGTACAAAAACGGAAAATGTTATGAAGTTGGAAATATATATGGGAACTGACGTTGATGAAACAAGAAAATATATTTTTCTATAGTAAAAAATATTTGCGCAAAGCAGACTTTTTTGCAGGAAGTTGCATCGAATCAAATTGAATGTGCTGATAAGATCAATCATCGAATTTTAATTGAAAATTTGATCCTGGTCAGTGTAAGTGGCGTCGCCCTGAGTTGTCTAACATCTTTTCTTTTAAACATAATGTAGTTCCACTGTCGAAATATTTGCAACCCCATAAGATGTACCCCGGGGATCAGACTCACAGCCATCGTTGTTCATTCTTTCCATTAATGTTAGTGCAAAGTGTTAAAACTTCTAGTTTCCCTTTATACGCCGATGACTTAAAAAAATTAAATCGATCCAATGCGAAGCCGTTGATAGCCAGCAACTACAAAATTAGTTATCATTCGAAATAAGCGATCTGGGAGATTATTTCTCATGCTCACATTCAATATTTAGCAAAGAATTGCGCTAAATCAAGATAGATATATCACCAAAGATCTGACTGTCAATTTTTTATGAAGAATATGTGTTCAGTAAACTTAATTTTGGTGTTGCATTTGAAATACTCACTGCAGGGATAAATGTTTGATTATAAAGGAAAATTCCATATCATCCCCTACTTGTAGAAGTTTTGACATTGTGTTTATTGAGAAGAGATGAAAATTCAATAACATTTTGAATTTACGTACACTCTTTAACGATAATTTGTGTATTATTCCACCAAGAGAATTAATGAAATATTTTTTCTTTTTTCTCAAAATTTAAATTTTCCGGTTTTTGGTGGTTTACAATTAAGTGATTAATTTATTCTAAGATTTTAGCGAGTTTTTATCCAGGGTGGGCTTGGAACCGAGCCTGGCCTCCCCGTTCTCCGGACCTGATTTGTATGTATGCCGCGATTACGAGCGTCTGCGGATCGCCTTGATATTGCACGTGGTGCACGCCTCTAATTAGCTCAGCGGAACCACGTTCCATATGAGACCTTATACATTAAATTGATATTTGAAACGGATTTAACATTTCTGCCGCTTGTCTTCGAGCGCGGCTTAGGAGCTTAACCCGGAGCTGTCCGGAGTTCCGTCTGCTTAATGTGCCCGATTGTATGCAGGATGCTTGCTACATTTTGATTAGCGACACCATTAGGACCGTACCTGAGACTCGCCGCGGGCGGTCGCTCATTAGGATCGGATCGTTTACACAAATCTCGGGACACCCTAGCAGTGCTCTGGACAGATATCATTTATCATTCTGGCGCGATCTTTTGCAAATCGACGGGTCACCGCGCATGCATCTTCCGATAAGTCCATCCGGAAGCGTCCCCGTTGACTATCGGCTGTCCAGAAACGAAATAAATGTTTACTTTCTATTGATTGCTGAGCGCTTAAAGACGAGGCCACTAGATATATAATTATTGTAGAAAGACAATTACAACATATAGTATTGCTGCGTATTTTAGTCGATACGGAGCTTATAAACCCTCTGGGAAGCGGCATATTGGGCACTCGACAGTAATATGATTCGTTTGATCTACCTCTCCGCAATTGCACTCAGGTGATTCAGCTAAGCCCACTTATGCATATGACAAGTACATATAGGTAAGTATTCCGTGAGTTGTAGTAAATCTGTTAAGGGTAGTCCATTCGCAACGTTTAAAATCATATCACTGGTCTTGAATATTATGACCATTTGCTGGTATTGCCACTTCCCTTTGTCATTACCGGTAAGTCTTGCAGTTCTTCACAAAATTGGTAACTTCGATATTGCTAACATTTGGCAAATTCCCTCGAAGTAGGTTCTCTTATACTTCCACTCGAATGAATTTCTGTATAATAGTTATCCTAGATTTTAGTTTCTTTGTTATAATTTCTAAGTGAAGGAGCGGTCTAAAGTCTAAAAATATTAAGGATCTACGTTTATCCGACCACACCGCTGTGTTAGAGTATAACAAAGAGGAAATCTGGAGCTTTGTGGCGATTAAAAGCCAAAAGTTAAGGTTAGGGCTAAATATATCTAAACAGAAAATTTTTAGGTTTCTACCAACTACCTAATCTCTCTGCTCTTTCGAGCTTAAAATTTAAAGTTACAAATGTAGTTAGAAAGTATAAGGTCGACCAGTAACGTCTTGCGTTTCTTCCGGAGTTTTGTACTCGTTTGTCGAGGATGTTCAGGAACCATGTCAATTTTCGAAATTCTGAAAAGGTGTGTAGTCACTTGTCAGGTCATTTTGTATTTTAATTAGCCACCTAGGCTTTAGGGCAGCGTGCCCGTATGTTAAACCCTTTTAGTTACTTATTTGGCTTCATCGCCTAATTCCATAATAATGATTTTGCACATATTTGGCCTCAAGCGCAGTATTTCTCGTCATCCGGGGCACCCCTTTGTTGGTACTTTGACAGCCGGGTGTTAACGCTCGCAAGATTTCCGAACCTTCTAGAAATCACGCTGTTGAGGGCTCTCTTTTTGTCACCGGAACTTATTTGTTTTATTGGGCGCATCGCCATTGGCCGTCGAGAGTCACGTGGTAACGCCGTTTTGGCTCACGCCACTGCGGGCGTCGTAACGCTGCTTGCTTGGGCAGTTCAACTCAGGCCATTGAACAAGGGAGGTGTGTGTCGTTTAGCGGCGATCTTATTACGTCAAGGCTTAGGTGTGATGGAATTCCATGCCCGGTTCTACGTCGTCACGTAAGGGAGTGTTCCCTTTAGCTCGTTGTGCGAGGATTCCGTTGAGGTAGGACATACTTGGGCTATCTTTGCTTTCGTAGCGGCGTTTGTTGAAGCGCCAGCCTTTGTCGCCATTTTGGGCGCATCCAGACCATTCACACGTCGGCCGTTTTAGCGGCGAATTAATTGCCACAGGCAACCTGTTTCCCGCCAGCTGGACCGCATGCCGATCTCTTGGGCCGTCACCAATAAAACTAAGATATTTGTAACCATTGAATCATACTAACTTCTTGTGCGCGAGCTTTGCGCTTAACCATGTGAATAATTGCTGAACTCTTGGCATACGTGCTGTAAGGCGGCATCGCCAGTTTGGTCGCAGTAAAATTGCATGTGCGCGAACTTGATGTGAAGTCATGTGCACCGTTAAAAATGTACCCTTCGCATCTTAAATTGTTGTCGCGAAGTGGCGTCGCTCGTTTTTAATCTAATCACTGCCCTCACTTGGGCTTTGCTGTGTTTGCCCAAATTATCATGTGAGCCAGATCACTTCTTATTACCTTTCGTATGTTAGCAACGGCGTCGTGTTCGGCTCGTTGAGTGTTACACGAAGTTATCGATCGCTTGGGCGGCGTAGCACCAGCTGTGTCATATTCTAAATTCGCCTGCGGGCGTTAGGCTATGTAAGTCCCCCTTTCGGCCAAATATATCTCAGTAACGCGGCCCCCTTTTTGCCTTGCGAATTGGGTTTCTAACTAATTCGCCGCATCTCTTTGCGGCGCCGGATTCTGCCGACAGCTACGCTGTTCGCGTCGCCTGTGCTGTTGCATAACTCGATATTTTTATGAATAAACGTTCCCTTTGTGGGACTCATATGTCAAACTGCTGTGTTGTTTAGTAACAGTAGTGCGCCCTTCAGCTGATGCTTATTTATAAGAATTAACGCAATGTTTGCGGCACGCTTTGCTGCCCCAATGTAAGAATTGAATAATAGACGCTTATCTAATTAAGAGACGCTTTATTCTTGGCCGATTTGTGCATGTTCTGTTTCAGCGTGCGCCCATCATTGAGAAGATAAATGTACGGTGGGGCCACTGAGATCAGAGCGTGCAGGTAAGCTTGGTGGTGACATTGGCTGAAAGAGCCCCACTTCATGATCTAAGTATTTTTGCCATCACGAAATCGTTGTGTGAGTTTATAATCCACGAGTATCCCTATCGACGGAGTGTCTTGAATACTTTGCCCCCGTCTAACCGCCCAGGCCCGGTTATTCGGGTTAAGACAGGCTTGGTGGCGCCCTCATAATTTTGACGTACCTTATATATATGCCTCAACACGCTTGCCCAGAACGTATCGTGTGACTCACGCCCGACTCCCTGAGCGTTCCAGCCGTGGCCTTTAGCCTGTTTTTAGCAAATCTCAGGGCAAGTGTGCCAGTTTTCCAGGACTGATTCCGTGGTGCGATGCTCACCTTGGGTGGGTGTCGTAAAGTTGTTTTAATACCGTAACACACTTGATTAGAAAATATGGGAGCAAAATGTGATGTTGAGGCACTATTAGCTTAGAATCTTCTGAAAAGGTTCCGTGCTTTACAATTGAATAGTATTCCTGTGGGATTTGTTGTCGCTCCTTTTTGGAGCTCTCGCTACTCTATTCTCGCAAGGGATTGGTTCCCATATCTTCCTTAGGTTTTTCCAGTTGCTTATATGCTTTGGCTATTTCTACAAAGTCCTCCACAGTTATCTGTCTGCGGTTGATTCTTTCAATATAGTGATTTCCACTTTTGCAATATCTTCCTCAACCTGGTCCACCTATCTTATCTCCACCTTGCCAGTACTGGTTAGCACTGTGTTATCCTTTTTATCATGCCGTCATGATTTCATTTCCAAATGTGTCTCATCCACCTTAATCTCTATGCTTCAATTGCTCTAGCTATGTCTTTACCATTTCTTTCTTTTAATACCATAATCCATCTTCGACCGGTGTTCATTTTTGTTCTTAGTATTCCCCTGTCCCATATCCATACCTGTTCTTCTTCCATTTTTTGTTACACATAGTGTATCGGGTGCATACATCACAACTTGTCTTATTAAACCTTTGTACATTTGTAATTTTGTTTTTTACTGGTGTTATTATCTTTACAAGTGTTTTTGTTTCCAGCTTCTATTCTGTTTATTAAATGTTCTTGTTTCTCGCTTTTATTTTTCGGGTGTAGAATTTTTGGTTTGTTATAATTTACTTTTGGTTCTCTCTCTTCTGATGCTTGCTCCAATTGTATGGATATCTCAGATATGATACTTTCATTTCTTACAATTGTTACAACATCGTCGATATCAGCAATAATTTGTATCTGTCTAATTATGATTGATCCCTGTCCTCCTATTATCTTTATAATGTTTTCTAATACAATATTAAACAGTGTTGGTGACAAGGAATTATTTTTACGCACCCGCAAGCTAATTACACAGCTAGCAGTTGCTTTTCTGCCATTTTAACCATTGTCGTTGATTCCTCTAATGTCATTCGCGTTAATTAGTCCCTACATTGTATCTTGCTACTTCATCCGCCACTTGTGTCCTTGTTTGCAGATGTTAATAGTGTTCGCATGTTCCATGTTCACAACTTGTTACGTGTCAAAAGCATTTGATATTAATACTAGTGTTGAATGAGGAATCTAGTGAGAGTGACGCGATAAAATTAATATCAGATTGGCTTTGTTCGTTGCTAGGGAAGATATAATAACAACGTTTGTTTGTTTGAGAAAAATTTGTATATCAGCTTTTAAAAAAGGCAAGAGTTTTCGTGGGGTGTAAATGACAATCTCGCCATTTATTTTGGTTTGGTGATAGTAAAGAATTGGTTTACTAGCCAGCCGTTCCTGTAAAGGAGTTCATTAAGCAGATGTCATTTTTCCAATGAATATTTATATTCAAGCTGTAAAGCGATCTGGGAAACACGAATACAACGATTGCGAAGTTTATTGCCTGTGAACAGGGTAGGTAGTTTAATGTGGAATTTGCCTTTTGTTACCTGGAAATTCGATTTATAGCAACAACTATTAGGCGGACAGTATTGGAAAGCTAATCTACCGCAGTATTGAGGGTCGAGGTATAGCAAATGACAGCCGAGGTTGGAACCTGTCAAGCTGACATGTGTTAGGAGTAACGGGACGTATTAAATGTCTGCGAGTATATCGGCACAAAGATAAGTGTGGTAGCTAGAATCTGATGATATTTTTGCATATAAAAACTGTGTAACCATTAGACTTACGAGCGTTTTAAGTTAAACTATTTGGGGTACCCTGCGTGAGGTAGTAATAGTAAAGATGCTAATTGTCTGATCGATGGTAGTAATGTTCGAGTATTAATAAAACCAGCTACAAGTATTGCTTTCTTTCATTTTGATAGGGAGTTCAATAATTGTATTGTTATTAGTTGATAGAAAGTGAAGTTACAAGTTTCTTGGCTTATATCAGTATATTTGAGTTTAACTTGTTGGCGCCATTTATAACATCATAAACTAGAATCCGCGACGTCTTCACTGATGCTAGAGACGGGCCTCAAATATACTTTTATAGTGATCGATTGTTAACTAAGAGATATAGCGATGACCTAAAGGTAGGTAAAGGAATTTATAGATAAATATAGCTAACAAGTTTGGCGCCCAACGTGGGGCTTTAATAAGATTTTTGAAGAGCAACGGGGGCTTTAACAAGATTGGAACATATACCTTTAGGTCGTACTATAATAGAAAGGAGCAATACTGACAATAGTTATACATAACTTTCTGTACTCGTTTATGTAAGTGGAAAAATATCGTCAGAACGTGACAAACCAAAGAATTACTTTGAGAATAATACATAAAACGGTATACTTGTGGTAAAAAGGGTTTTACTTTGAGGAATCAGAATGGATGTTGATAGGTTATTGGTAGACGAGATAGATTATGAATTACGAATACGGGGAGTTGTTTGTAAGGGAAATATGCCGGAAAAGCGTAAATTGCTTAGAGCGCGTATTAGGTTAGAGAAGACGGGAAATGCTTCGTTCCCGGAAGTAGAATTGAATAACGTAGAAGAATTGGATATATGCAGTAGGAAGCTTGACATTCTTGTGGAAGAGATACTAGCTTCTGAGTCATTTGTTAGGGGTGGTAATGATTATAAACGTATTCAGACCCGCTTGGTACATATTTCAAATCGACTAGAACGGTTAGTTTTTGAGGGGTCTTCAGCAGATGATAAAGATGAGCTATATAATAGGTGTTTAGGGGCTATGGACGATCTCGAGTCCAGATTAACATCTGAAAATGAACCTGTAGTTCCTTCTAGTTCACAAACAGTTAACTTGATGGACCTTGACGATGAGCCATTACAAGCCAATCAATCACCAAACCATTTTAATTATTCAAATGTAATTGATAGTCAACAGTTTCAAACGTTACCGACACCTATTGGTTTGAACAGCACTAAAGTCATTGATGCTACTCCACGTTATAACAATTACCTTCCGATGAATAAATGGAACCTTCGTTTCGATGGTCAATCGGGATTGTCTAGTTTCCTAGAGCGTATTGAAGAATTGCGAATGGCGCGTGGGGTTACTAAGGAACAACTTTTTACTTCGGCTGTTGAATTTTTCACCGATTATGCTTTGATTTGGTATCGATCGGTTAAAAATACTTTGTATAATTGGGACCAGTTAGTTAATGCGTTACGTTCAGCTTTTCTTCCATGTGATTATGAAGCTTGCTTATGGGATGAAATACGCAATCGTACTCAGGGGGCCGATGAACCCGTGACCGTATTTGTGTCGATAATGGAAAACTTATTCCATCGGTTACCATCGATGCCTTCTGAAACAAAGCGCCTTAATCTAATACGTAGGAATTTATTACCACATTTCCAAACCCAACTGGCTTTAGAGAACATAGTTTCCTTGTCACAATTACTTCGAGTGTGTAAAGCTGTTGAAGATGCACATGTGCGTGCACAACGGTTCCGTGGACCTCCCACTCAGGGAAATCGAATGTTAGAACCCGATCTAGCCTATCAAAAGTCGAAATGTAATGCTAGGATTCATACAGTGAATGTATCCTCAAATGAGGGTTACGTTCAAACTCGAAGTAATAACCCACCGAACGTAATCAATTCAACCAAGCCTTCTGATTTGAGATGTTGGAAATGTGATAAACCGAATCATTTTGCGCGTAACTGTTCAGCAAATAGTAAACAATATTGCTATGGTTGTGGACGACCTGATTTTACTGTCCGTACATGCCCTTCATGTTCGGGAAATGGGGGTCGACGCCGCTAGACGACCGAATAGCCCGGTGTCGAATAAATTCTTCGGTCAATGTTGTAAATAATTCGGATTTTAGTTCTAAAGCTGTTTTAGATTATATTTTAAGTCACGCAGGTCCTGATGAGAGACCGTATCTTAAAGTTTCAATTTTTGGTAATGAGATTCTTGGATTGTTAGATTCGGGTGCTTCGCATACTGTTGTTGGTAGAAAGGGATGGGAGCTGTTGAAAGGTCATTGTAGGCTTACACCAAGTAAAGATAGGACATGTAATGTTGCTGACGGTGCAGAATGTCAAATATTAGGTATAGTTACAGTACCACTTATGCTTCGCAATAGAGTTTGTACTTGTGAGTTATTAGTTGTGCCTTCCGTACACCATACCTTGATTTTGGGATGCGATTTTTTGCGTAGAATGGGTATTGTAACCGATCTTAGAATTAACGAATGGACCTTCTCGAAAGATCACTTGATCCCGGAAGTTAATGCAATACAGGCTGTAGAACATTTATCTGAAGTTCAGCGAGAACAATTAGATTGTTTTGTCAAAGAAGTTTTTAGTAAAATGGGAAATAAGTTAGGATGCACTCATCTTGTTGAACATGAGATTAAAACCACATCGTCGCCTATTAAGCAGCGATATTATCCTATTTCTCCTGCTCTGCAGAAACAGGTAGATCTTGAGTTAAAGAAAATGTTGGATGAGGGAGTGGTAGAACCTTCGACTTCTGCTTGGTCATCTCCAATAGTAATGATTAAAAAGAAAGATGGTAGTTATCGGTTCTGTGTTGATTATCGCCAACTTAATAAAGTCAGTCAACCTGATGCTTATCCTATTCCATATGTATCAAGTACTTTGGATAAACTTCGTGACGCACATTATCTTACGACTCTTGATATTAAATCCGCATATTGGCAGATACCTGTGGCTGTTTCTTCACGCCCTTTAACAGCGTTTACTGTGCCTAATAGGGGGTTATTTCAATTTCGCCGCCTACCGTTTGGTTTGCATACGGCGCCGGCAACGTGGCAACGCCTAATTGATAGGGTTATTGGTGCTGATTTGGAACCATATGTCTTTACGTATCTTGACGATATTGTAATTTGTACGCCAACTTTCGAAAAACATCTTTCTACTCTTCGTGAGGTTGTGTCTCGGTTATTAGCTGCTGGTCTTACTTTAAGCCAAAATAAATGTCATTTTTGTAAGCCAGAACTTAAGTATCTCGGTTATGTAGTGAATTCACGCGGTTTATTAGTAGACCCAGAAAAAGTAGATGCAATTAATCGTATTCCTACTCCTGTGTCAGTGAAGGAAGTACGTCGTGTAATTGGTATGGCGTCATGGTACCGTCGCTTTGTTCCGAATTTTTCTTCACTTATCGGACCTCTTACATCCTTGCTCCGCAAGAATGCGAAATTTTTCTGGGATAGTAATTGTGAACGAGCCTTCAGTGATATTAAAGAACATTTGATATCTGCTCCGATATTAGCTTGCCCTGATTTTTCTGTACCCTTTGTTATTCAAACGGATGCTTCTGGTTATGGTATTGGTGCCGTACTTACTCAACATCAAGCTGATGGAGAGAAAGTTATATGTTACATTAGTCGGTCGCTTACTAGAAACGAACGAAATTTTAGCACAACAGAGCGTGAATGCCTCGCTGTCCTTTTTGCTATTGAAAAACTTAGACCATATATTGAGGGAACTAAGTTCACGGTAGTAACTGATCATTATAGCTTAAAATGGCTTAATAGTATTAAAGACCCTGTTGGTCGTATCGCTCGATGGGCAGTTCGCCTTCAACAATATGATTTTGACATTATTCATCGAAAAGGTAAAGAACATGTTGTGCCTGACACTTTGTCTCGTGCTGTTCCTGTTATTGATGCTATTAACGTTCAGTTTGGTCCTGCTGGTAATCCATGGTATCATCGTATGTGTCGATTTGTTATTAACAATCCTCGAAAATTTCCCCATTGGAGAGTTAGTGACGGTCAATTGTATAAATATGTTCGAACCGATTATCCAGACTTGGCAGATGATGAAGATCATTGGAAACTGGTTGTTCCACAGACTCAACGCCAAGAAGTTATCAAACAAAATCACGATATTCCGACCGCTGGTCATACGGGTGTTAATAAAACTTTTCATCGTATTGCACAAAGATACTACTGGCCTAAACTTCGTTATGATGTGGCTGCTTATGTTCGCCGTTGCGAAACGTGTCAACGAATTAAACCAGAACAGAGAGCCCCTGCAGGGTATATGGGTGGACATTCATTAATTTCGAAGCCTTGGGAACTAATCTGTTGTGATATTGTAGGTCCTTTACCTCGTTCAGTACGAGGATACGCGTATATATTCGTAGTGGCTGATTGTTTTAGTAAGTTTCCATTAGTGTTTCCGCTCCGTACAGCATCAGCTAAGGTTATCTCACGTATTGTTGAGGAAGACGTATTTTTGATGTTTGGGGTTCCCAAGCGAATCATATGTGATAATGGCGTTCAGTTTCGCAGTCATGAGTTTCAAACTTTAAATCAGAAGTATGGCTGTAAGATTTCGTTTACTGCCAATTATCATCCTCAAGCTAATCCTACGGAACGTATAAACAGAGTGCTGAAAACTATGTTGACAGCTTATGTATCAGATCGTCATCGAGATTGGGATAAATATCTGTCTCACGTAGTTTGTGCTATACGTACCTCAGTTCATGAAGTTACGGGAAAAACTCCATATTTCATTAATTTTGGCAGAGAAATCATATTAAATCACGAACCGGTAGTTGGTGATGGAAATCCGGAAATTCAATTTAATCGGGATAGAGATTTAGATAATCGTTCTATAGTACTCAAGCAACTGTATGCTGATGTTAAACGTCGTTTGGATAAGGCTTATCAAAAGTCAAAAACTCGCTATGACTTTCGTCGACGACCTTTCGAGTTCGTTCCGGATCAAGCAGTGTTGCGTAGACACTATGTGTTATCAGATGCTGCTCGTCAGTTTACTTCCAAGCTTGCTGCAAAATTTATAGGACCGTTTATTATTAATCGAAAGTTTTCACGATGGGTTTATGAACTCAAAGATCCTGACGGAAAAATATTAAAGGGGACTTGGCATGCCAAGGATTTGAAACTTTATGATAACTCTGAGATCAATTAATGATGTGAGATGTGCATAGGGTGGTTGGATGGGCACTGTAGGGAAGGTCACTTTAGGGAGCATTTTTATCTTGCTTTCCCTCCTGTAAAGCATAGGGTGGTTGGATGGGAACTGTAGGGAAGGTCACTTTAGGGAGCATTTTTATCTTGCTTTCCCTCCTGTAAAGCATAGGGTGGTTGGAAGGGCACAGTAGGGTAGGTCAATATTTGGGAAACTTTAATATCTTGTTCTTTTCCTTCTTTTGGGTATAAGTATACGGAGTTCCCTGTTGGGAAATGTTAATGGATGGTTTTCTTTTGATTGTATTGGAAGAGCGTTACGTTATCCTGGTTTTCCTAGGGAGACATAAGGGTAACGAGATTAATCGTTAAAGAAGTACAACTTCTTCGTTTCTTTTAGGTATCCCTTGGAGTTTGGGGATATAGGGTGTTTCCCTACAAAACAAAATTTTTAAGATGACCAGTCCTTCATTCTTCGCCTTCTTTTCTTCTTAAAGCTTTGTCTATATTTCTCTCTTGTAATGTAGTGAATGTCGATTTTGTTTTGAATGAACTGTTTACTTAGATGAATGACAATTTGTTTTCTTTTATTTCTCTTTGATCTGGTGCGGATGAAATCTCTGGTGATGAGTGATTGTTGGATGTGGATGAAGATTGGTGGGGATTTTCTTCAGGCCGTTCGGGGCGCTGAAGAATCCCTCCGTCGGAGCGTATGAGAGTTGTGTGGATGTTGGCTTCTGCCTCTCACTTTTATGGTTTCTTTAACCCTCTTTCACTGGGGTTGCTTTCTCCCCAGGGTTGTCAAAAGAAAGATCCTGGTTATTCTTCGTTTTGGCTTAACTATTTTCGGTCTGACAGTACCTGAAACTGTGTGGAGGTGTGCTTCCGCCTCGGGGGTTTATTGGAAGTTGTCAGGGGGGGTACGCTGTGGGGATTTGGAGTGATTTTGTGGGGTTCATGGGGGTGGAGCTTCTTCACGACAGGTTGTTACAGGGTTGTTCACCGGCGCAGCATTTACATCCAGCAGCGACGAACAATCTTGATCCTTGTCGTGGGGTTGATCTGGTCCTGGGTTCCTCCTGGGGTCATCACCGTCTCTACAGTGTAGTTGCTTGTTTGTGGTGTGGGTACTGGGTTTTTTTTTTTTTTTTAGATTAATTGTTAGAGACGTCTTATGACAGACGGTTTAATGACTCTCTAGCGTATATGTATGTATCCTTTTAGGATAAAGTTTTTATTTAGTTAAAAATTTCGTTGAAATTTTTCTTTTCTGGTAAGGGGGGAGTTTGTTACGTGTCAAAAGCATTTGATATTAATACTAGTGTTGAATGAGGAATCTAGTGAGAGTGACGCGATAAAATTAATATCAGATTGGCTTTGTTCGTTGCTAGAGGAGATATAAAAACAAGGTTGGTTTTGTTTGAGAGAAAATTTGTATATCAGCTTTTAAATAAGGCAAGAGTTTTCGTGGGGTGTAAATGACAATCTCGCCATTTATTCTGGTTTGGTAATAGTAAAGAATTGGTTTACTAGCCAGCCGTTCCTGTAGAGGAGTTCATTAAGCAGATGTCATTTTTCCAATGAATATTTATATTCAAGCTGTAAAGCGATCTGGGAAACACGAATACAACGATTGCGAAGTTTATTGCCTGTGAACAGGCAACAACTATTAGGCGGACAGTATTGGAAAGCTAATCTACCGCAGTATTGAGGGTCGAGGTATAGCAAATGACAGCCGAGGTTGGAACCTGTCAAGCTGACATGTGATAGAAGTAACGGGACGTATTAAATGTCTGCGAGTATATCGGCACAAAGATAAGTGTGGTAGCTAGAATCTGATGATATTTTTGCATATAAAAACTGTGTAACCATTAGACTTACGAGCGTTTTAAGTTAAACTATTTGGGGTACCCTGCGTGAGGTAGTAATAGTAAAGATGCTAATTGTCTGATCGATGGTAGTAATGTTCGAGTATTAATAAAACCAGCTACAAGTATTGCTTTCTTTCATTTTGATAGGGAGTTCAATAATCGTATTGTTATTAGTTGATAGAAAGTGAAGTTACAAGTTTCTTGGCTTATATCAGTATATTTGAGTTTAACTTGTTGGCGCCATTTATAACATCATAAACTAGAATCCGCGACGTCTTCACTGATGCTAGAGACGGGCCTCAAATATACTTTTATAGTGATCGATTGTTAACTAAGAGATATAGCGATGACCTAAAGGTAGGTAAAGGAATTTATAGATAAATATAGCTAACATGTTACCCCATGAAAGCTTTTGTAAAATTTTTAGATTGTTCTCACATTCACAACAGAGAATAAATTGCACCTGAAAATTACTTTAAAAAAATTATTTAAAATAAAAAAGTCACACGAAATGAACAGCGAAAAACGACGTACAATTTTCAGGCGTTGTCATCGTGTTGCTGCAAAGGTTTTCTCTTAAAATATTATACGCTGCTATATTTGACTCTATGGCATGTAGTGAAGCTATATCCAAGGAAACGAAAAACTTTTGACATTTTAAAAATCTTCCTCCTCCAAGTTTACAGATAAAAAGTTGGTGTTGGAGCAACTATAAGGCGACGGCTATGTGTGGAAGTAGTTTTGTTAACGATATCTTAAAAAAATATTTTCTTGTTACAGATATGGATTACCCATCTTCTACTTTTGTTATCAGTAACCAATGGCATCAGTGTATGTATGAACTTTTAGGAAGGCTGACATTTTCAAGTAATGCAGTTCTCTTTTGACGACTTAGATTTATGTGAATGCATTTCCTGAGCCAAGTGTTCCGCTATTTTCAGGTATTGTAACGATGTAGACTATTTGCACACCATTTTGCACACATCGCTGCGTCAGAGAGATACAGAATCGTTTACAGTTGCTAGTTTTCGAAGGCAATTATTGTTGCACATTTGAGTAAGTTAACTACATTAATCGAGTGCCGCCTCACATAGTTTGGAGCTTACAATAATATTATTAACTCTGTTTCTGCATTTTCACATTTATTAATGGGATTGGTTTACGTATAAAGAAAATGCATATTTGACTGCGTTAGTTCAAGAAGCTAGAATGTTATTACCTTAAGTAAATAAGATATTTTAAAGAAAGCAAGTTCAACTGTAACTGGAAGAAATAGCAGTGACTTGTGTTATGTAATCACCAACATAAATATTTAGCATAAAATTCGCATCCTTATCAAAGTCAGTTAATATATAAAGTACAGACAGGAATAAATGAATGCTACGTATACTAAATTTTTGTTGCCGCGTTTACATTAAAACTACTGTGCATAATATTCTATTACAGCATTTGACAAGATAGTAATAAGCGTACACCACCTATAAGTAGAATACGAATACAACGCAATATGCCAAATTATTATCTTAAAACTGGCAATTCAAACTTTCAATTTCACATTAAAGTGACAGCTGGCAATACGAACGACTTTGATATAGTGGTGGACGTGCAGTTTCAGGTCCAACGGTAATATGGTAGATGGCTAGAGGATTTGAGTAGTGTCTATGATGTTTAGATTTATACTCAAGACAATACTTCTTCGGTATACATTGTAGATGTAGGTGAAACGCTATAATAATTATTACTGTATAGACGACGTTCTGAATACTAATTATAAAAAAATAAAACATCAATAAGTATACGTTTATAAATTCTTCTTTACTGAAACACGTGCCTTTAATTGTATGAAGTAAGTACACATCTGCTTATTATCGTGATGTGAATTCCATATTTCGTTCAGTTCTACTCAACTCTGGGTTGGCTCACTGACTAGGTTAATTCAAATCCTCGGACATTATTTCGTGGTGAGTAAGGATTAGGAAAACAAGAATTTAAAGATCTTAACAGAGAAATACAAAGAAAATGCAGACGAGACAAGAACGAGTACATCAAAGAGTTATGCCAAGAAATTGAGAGACATCAGAACTCAAACGAAATACGTGATCTTCACGATAAAGTAAGACTAGTATCCAGAAAATTTAAACCTAAAACTTACACTATACAAGATAGAGACGGAAAACTATTATGGCATAAAGAAGAAGTAATAGACAGATGGAGAACATATTGCGAAGACCTATATAATAATACAGAAGAAACAAACGACGGCATAAGAAATGACAACATTGAAGACTTGGAAATGGAACCGGAATTGTTAAGATCCGAAGTGGAAGAATGCATTAGCAGCTTAAAGACAAACAAGAGCCCGGGACCTGACAATATTACCGCGGAAATCCTCAAAGCGATGGGAGACGAGGGAATAGCAATACTTTACGATCTATGCAACACGATTTGGAAAACCGGACAATGGCCTAAAGAATGGACACAATCAATCTTCATACCATTCCATAAAAAAGGCTCGAAACAACAATGCCAAAATTACAGAACAATATCCCTAATTCCTCATGCCAGTAAAATACTACTTAAGATCATAGATAAACGGCTTCAGAAATACTTGGGATATCAAATACCCCCAGAACAGGCGGGTTTTGTAAATGGAAAAAGCACAAGGGACCAAATTTTCAATATGCGGCAGATAATCGAAAAATCTCGAGAATTTAATATTCCTCTTTTCCTATGCTTCATCGACTACTCGAAGGCATTCGATAACGTCGTCTGGAAACATCTCTGGATAGTCTTGAGAGAAATGGGGGTGCCCGAACATTTAAGCCTGCTGATCCAAAACTTATACAAGAACTCAGAAGCAGTGGTAAGGCTCGACAATGACACTTCCAAGCCTTTCAAGATCCAAAAGGGCGTCCGACAAGGATGCATACTCTCACCAAGGCTGTTCAATATCTATGGCGAATACATCATAAGGAAGAGTCTGGACAACTTCGAAGGAGGATTTTCGGTTGGCGGACAAAAAATTACCAATCTCAGATATGCGGACGACACCACACTAATAGCAGCAAGCGAATCAGAGTTGGAAGAACTGGTACAAAGAGTAATAAAGGAAAGCAGGGCCCTAGGACTCGAAATCAACATTACGAAAACAAAAATAATGATTGTAGACAGGGGTAACGCAGCGCAGCCCGAAAATCGCTTGCCTAACATACAACGTGTGGAGGAGTTCATATTTTTAGGCTCACTCATAAGTTCTAAAGGCGGTTGCCAAAAGGAAATAAGAAGACGAATAGCAATCGCTCGAAACGCCATGACAAATCTGGAAAAGGTGTGGAAAGACAAACATATAACCAAAACCACCAAGATGAAACTGGTACGATCACTAATATATTCCATCTTCCTATATGGAGCAGAAACATGGACGCTGAGCGCCTCGGATAGGAATAGAATAGATGCCTTCGAGATGTGGTGTTGGAGGCGCATGCTCCGAATACCATGGACGGCGAGAAGAACGAAAGCCTCAATACTAAATGAGCTTAATGTCACCGAAAGGCTCTCCAAAGAATGTCGTAGGCGCATTTTATCTTATTTCGGCCATGTGACCAGAACAAATGACACTAGTCTAGAAAGATTAATCGTCCAAGGCAAGGTTGACGGAAAAAGACCCAGAGGTCGATCACCCTTGAGGTGGATTGACCAGATAAAAAAGCTGACCAATAAACCACTTAAAGAAGCCAGCGTAAAAGCTCAGGACCGAAACGCCTGGAGGGACATCACAAACGAATGCTCATGAGATCACGAATCTTCAGTAATGAGGGATGCGACTCTGAAGAAGAAGGATTAGGAAAATGTCGCTCATAGCTACCAAATAAAAGACAGTGACACACTGCCGTATAGCGACAACGATAAACTCAATAATTAGAGTGTAAACAAATTTCACTAACCGTTGACTGAAATTAATTATGGGTCTGCAATCAAAAAAAGAAGATAAGCTTAATTAAAGGAGTTTTCTCAGACACTTCAAACCGACGCGGACGCAGACGCAACGCTATCTCTTAGGCCCTTTAATAACTAAGCAACTAAAATAAAAAAATCACTCAACGCCATGGGGGCAAATAAAATCCAAAGATAAAAATGACTAGAAAGCAATACAAGGAGACAGAGGTAAAGTTTGAAAAAAAAACAGAAAATGAAGAAGCACAAGGCGATATGCTACGTTGTAAAGGATATAAAAAACAACGATAAAGCTGCAGGCCCAGGACGCATTCCTATTGAGGTAGTGCAGTTTATCCCCATACAAGTTTTTGAAGTAATTATAGAAATCTTCAAGAAACGCCTGAATGATGATAACATACCTTCGGACTGGAAATTATCGTCCATAAATTCAATATAAGAAAGTAAACAAGCGTGATTGTCCCACTTATAAGGGAATAAGCGTTACTACTTCGATAGGGCGGCTGTACTGGAGAATAATTAAAAATCCAGTAGATCAAAATATAACACAGATTGAGAAGAATAGCAGTTTTCGTCTAGGTAGATCACGCATTGATTTTCTATTTAGCTTTAAACAATCAGCAGAAAAGAAGATAGCGTGCGGCAGAGAATTACATGTGCTGAAAGAATGGGCACGGAAATGCAAAACAATGCGGGTTCTGTTCGAAGAGGAGTATGTTCACACGTTGTTATTTGCATATGACCAGTAATTACTTGCAGGAGATGAAGAAGACGTCACATATATGCTGAGAAAATAAATAGAGGTATATAGGAGATGGGAACTGGAATTAAATATGACACAGTCCCAATATATGATCTTAGGTGGGAAAAGAACCGATATAAATATGGAATATGGTACTATAAAATATATATACGAGTAAAATTACTTAGAAGTAGTAGTCACGGAAAATTGGAAATACGAAATAAATATACTAAATAAAATAGAAAAGTGAAAGAATATAACTAGAGCATTGCATCCTATCCTGTGGAATGGGGGAATAACAGAAAATACCAAAAGAATTATATGTAAGACGATATGCAGGACACATGCGATATTGACTCGCAGGCTAGAATCCGTCGAAATTGAATACTGGAGTAGAAGCTGTCGCGTTACCAAATTACACCACGTGGGAAACAAAGCGATACAAGAATGAATGAGCGTGAAAAGGAGATATCTAAAACTGTATCAGAAAGGCAACATGAGATGAATGGATGAAGAAAGAATACCGAAGAAAATATGGAAGTGGGTGCCAAGAAAACGAAGAGAGCGAAGAGAAACGCTAAAACCTAGAATAGTGCGCAGCTGGTTGATGCATCCGCTGCTTGCATCGAGTCCACCGATGAATTTCTTTGAAGAAAACTGTGTAGGTTGCTCCAAATCAGAACACCAGCAATCAAACTGAATACCAAACACCACAAACAATTGACACTGTTTATTCGCACATAAGTTAACGAAACAAATTACAAACTATGTCACCAAAGACAAATACTTTAACAGAAACAGGAGTACAAACCGACATAGATTTGCGTCGAATTAAATTGGTAAAATCTTGAAAAATCCGTGTGTATTCTATTTAAACCCTCGGAAAACAAAAGAAAACTACCGCCAGGGATTGGTTTAAATTTACGTAAGTATGTTAACAATTATTCACCGATACGTGAATGTTAATAAACAAAAACCTACCGCAATGTGAAAAAATGCATCAATTAATTAAATAAAATCCTTAAATCTAATCGGATAATTAAATAAACCACTGTTTTTAGCGAATTTTGCCCACAAAGTTTGTACACACGGCACAATGTGATTCTGCAACCTGCACTCTCGCTTCAAACCAAGGAGTCGACCTGCTCTGTCAGTATATGGAGGCCGCAAGAATGTCCATGAACCCCTCCTTCCAGTGTGTCTCTGGTCCACAGCCTGCACGGGACCCACCATGTAGTATATGCATTGCCCGATTTGATATATCACGACTCCGCAACCTTGGTATGGGAACTCGTAGCTCTCACGTATGCCACATTCAACTTTTTGTGTTTTTAGGTTCCCAATTAAAGACGTACAGCCTGCTCCTGAGTTATTAGGTCCGACTTCCACAGTTGCGGCCTCAAACTTTGAGTTGTGGACGATCGGCCTCCAGTGGAACTCGGATTCGCCCTGATTTCAGCCCCCACGGTTAGTGACGGCAAATGTGCTTTGTAGTGCTCTGAATGTATCTTTTGTGGTGTTGTGTGACCCGTGTTTATGCACTTTTTAAATCTTAAATATACCGTACGTTAGTTTTTTATAAACAGTTGAACGCGCACTGAGTCGTACACTGTCTCTCACATAAATTTGTGTTAAACTGTGCTTTCTAGAACTAACATAAGTGGCCCTATTCGTCTTGATAGCTCTTTGTGTGGCGAAAATAGGATTCCCGAGCATAGTACAGCTTGGTATTGCCAAAGATAACCACAAATTCTTCCGCAAGCCATGAAAACCAATTGAATCTTATGTGGGATACAATTTGCATGTCCTTATTCTCAATTACTATGAGTTAATTGCTCGTTAAGAAGATGAATCTCTTAAATCTTACTTTTAAACTAACTTGTGACCTACGACAAGTAAATCAGTTTGTGTTGTTGATTATCCTTGGAAAATAAACTTTGTTAGATACTAGATGATTTTTGAGGCTTTCACGGCCATTGTCATTAAGTAACAAACGACTTCCGGGATTGGACCGTGTCATAATTGAGATCGAAGAACTCAACGTTTCGCCCAATTTCAGTCGAGTTTCGCCTCTGACCTGGTTCACACGTTGAGTTACCGTGCTCTTCTGTCCCTTCCCTGGCAAAGGGTTTCGCCTCGGGCGTGGTTAACACGTTGAGTTACCGTGCTCTTTTGCTTTTTTTCTCCTGATGAAGCCCCTTACGAAAGTGGGCGAAAAGTTGAGTTCTTCGATCTCAAACATGACACGGTCCAATCCCGGAAGTCGTTTGTTAGATACTCATTGCATTTGATTCCAAAAATGTTTAACGTACAAGCGTACGAGCTAAAAGCAGGAGTGCTCCCGGCCGGGAGCCGCTTCTTAAAAACACCACAACACGAGTGTCAAAATTCTCTTCTGCACCATCAAATTAGACTAGCATGGTGCGAAGAGCCAAATTAAAATTTGGAAAATTTCCCAAAAAAATAGCCAAAGTGAAAATGGCAACCTGCTCCACATCCAGTTGCTTAAAATTACCTCATTTTTCGGGAGAGCATAGCTATACCTGAAATCCACCAAAATATCAATTTTAACTTTTTGAAGAGCAATAATACTTCTATGTAATTCATAATTTTTTTCGTAGCGATCTCAACCAATCAGAGGGCAGGATTTAGTTAAGTTATCTTGTATAATTTCGATTATACAAAATTGATTATACTAGAGCAACTTCACTAGGCGACGCAATACATAATTTTTGTTTTAATGGAGATCAAAGTAGGCCGACTTGTCTGAAAATTGAAAGTCTACCATCACTCTTAATTCTAAACAACTTTTCGGAATACTTTTTTTAGCTCTTCTAATAAAGGTAGTTTATCCTTGGCCATTTTTAAAAAATTGATTCGAAAAACACTCTGTATATTAATTAATTTGATTGATTTTCTCAAAATCTTGGTTTGAGAACAAGAAAAAGCGAATCCTAGAATATCAGCTTCTAAGTCGAATATTTGTTATTATTTACAGCTTATGTGAACTCAATCCGTGGACACACTGTATTCCTATATATAACAGTATACTGTAAACCGCCAGCTTAAGAAATTACTTCTTATTTATTTTTACTGGTAATCTAATACAACTAAGAAGTATTATTTTGAGGCAAGTTAGTAATTTATTCATTTCTTAATATTCCAGCTTGGTTATGAAATGTAAACTCTGCCTTAAATTAATAATATCATATTTTAGGTCTTGATAAAAGTTATTTTACTTTTGCGTCGACGAAGTGGAAATTTAATTATAATTTTAAGTTTACTTCCATTTTGTTTTAAATTACTTTGGTGTTTGTTTACAAGGTTTCTTACAATTTTAGTGTTCAAGACAGTGACGTGATACGGGCCAAATTTTTATATTCAGGCTATCCAGAATGTTCTCCGCCACAATAAAAAAAATATATATTCTCCACGTTGACGAAACAATGTCAGGCCAACAAGATAAGATCGACTTTTCTAAATTTCTACACAATATCTACACTAAAGATACTGGCCAAATGACGATCCAAATAATAATAACGTTTTTTATAATGTAGTTCACTTTTTATTAACAATAAAATTAGTAGAGTTTCTTTCGGGAACGTTGTTTAAAATCCAGGAATGAATACTGTTCTAATAAAAACAGTGAAGATTGTAAAGCACATTTTCTTAAGGACTATTAATTTAGTTTGTTTCAAATAATTCTGTGATATTACAGACTGCTAAGCTATTCAAACATATATGAATACAATGAGATAATAATCAATAATAACGATATAATAATAATTATTGATTTATTAATCAAATCTTGAAAAGAAATTAGAAATTCCTATAGATATTTAATATACTAAATTAAAGGACACATACAATACAATAGAAAAAACTCTACAATAGTATTTAACATTACTAGCTTGGTAAAAGGGTTTTTACTGACGGACAGAAGGATGTGACTGGCGAGCCAGTCACCTTCTGGAGCCAGTAAAACCCGTTACCTTGCGTGTATTGTTGCATATTTTATTTGTTCCTCACTTGTAAATAACTAGAAATTTACCATTTTTCGGCCAAGTCTTAGATATAAATTACCTGGCACTTTGCATATCAACTACTGTTGTGATATCTGTGATAGTGATAGTGATTGGTCGCTACTAAAAGAGTCGGAATTGAAACAATAAAGAAGCCGACCTGCGATTGACTAATTAAAATAATTGATGGTAGTAAAAAAATCGCAGATCAACCCCCCTACCGTTTATACACCACGGTAGCTCTAAAAAAACTCTTTACTCACCGCAATGGCCCTAGCTAACTCAAATATCGGCTGCCTTAGATCGTAGGTTCAAATCATCAGCTATGTACCCTGGAATGTCTTCAAAAAAGGAAAGGAAATGGAAATGGGCGCCAGATATCAAAAGATTTCAAATAATAAGAAAAATAAACTACAAGTGACTAGCGTTTAATTAATAAGCAATAAAAAAGACTTGTAGTGTCAGTAATAAATTATCAGAATAATTAAAATGCAAATAATATTATAACCAAATTGTGTACGTGAACTGAAGGTTGCGACACGCATAAAATTAAAAACCCCTTTCGGGTTATTTTAATAACTCTAAATTCAAATTATTCATGGAATATGCATACCTCAATCATTTAATAATACCTTCTGTTTAGGCTATTGAAATAAAAAAGCTTGACTGTACCTTTTACAGAGGGTCGAAATACACATCAAAATATAGCAACTTTAAATACAGCATAATTAAATATAAATATAAAAATTTAAATGTCAAACAAGAGCATGTATGAAATTAAACGTTACATGTAAATAATGGCAAAATATATGAATTTAAATTCCAAATTATTACGGGTTTAAAATGTTTAAATGGAAAAACCAGTATTTAAGATAAGTTGATAAATAATTCGGAATAGCACTAACTAACCTCGAAACATAGCTGGACGTAAACGGCAACAACCCTTGTTGAAATCGCCATGGATGCCCCGAAAATTGCTTCGAAGCATCTCCAAAAAGCGGCAAATAAGCCGAACCCAGCGGGTGTCGAAAGTGCGATGAGGTTAGCGACTTGGCCTCCGAGATAAACTCGTGGTTGAAACTGATAATTAAGAGCTAAGGAAAATATAATTACTATGGAGATAATAAGACAGAAAAGCGCAATCGTACCTGATCATAATCAGCCCTTAGGAAACACACTGCTCATTAAAATTGGTTGAGCGCACGTATTTGACATAATTAAAATCAAACCTCAGCCGCGCCGGTATCGGCGGGCTCAAGCGAAGACAAGGCAAGTGCCAGGTAAGAAAATTTCGAGCCCACAGGAAGACTCGGACTCTGATAAGAGATAGCGGAGGTCGAGAGGGCATCGTGCAAACGAAAAGAACTTGATACAGGCACAAAATGCGTTGGTTTGGAAAATTGAAGAATTTGAAATGCAAAAGGATTTATAATTCAACTAAAATATACAGGTTAAGCCTGAAATAATTGATAAATGGCGAAACAATTAGGCTAAGCCAAAAAATTGTTTCAAATTGAGCTTTGCAGTTTTTTGAAAATATTTGCCGGTGTTATTCTAATAAATAAACTAATAGTTATTTTGTTATAATAACGTCGCGTTCCTATAAGATTTTTAAGAGAAAAGTATCTAATAATAGGTATTCTTCCCGTACGCTAAAAAATTACACGTTGTATATTTATTTAATTTATTTATTTATGTATGTACATACAGGGGTACAGACATGCACTAGGCCCAAAAAAGTACCACAAAATAACAAAAAAAGTTCTGAATGATAACAAGTTAGAATACAGTAACAAAACAATATCAAAAATTATAGGATTGTATAAAAATAGTTTTGAAAATAAAGATAATAATATACTTATTACACAATAATTGCACCACACGTCTTTACTTTGTAGTTAAAAGTTTGAAGGCTGGAAACAAACAGATCCAGAGAGCTGAAATGCTCAATGTAATTTCTCAGCATACGATTCACTGTGGAATTGTATCCTGCATTAGTAGGTAAATAATTAAGTTTAAATAAAGGCGCATAGCGCAAATTGACTGTAGGAATATTAATACTACTAATTTTAGTAATTCGGAGCATCAACAAGATTATTAACAATTTTATACAGAAAAATGATTCAGAGTTTCTTCTATTAATATCGAGTGGTGTCAGCTTTAACGACGCCCACAAACTAGTTATGTTTTCTGTTTCATATGAACCCGTTATTTAAAATTTAGAAATCTCGCAAATCTATTTGAATTCTTTGTAAGCGTAGTTTGTGCGCCTCGTAAAAGGGGCTCCATATGATTGAGCAGAAACTCAACTTACTTAGAATGTAGGCATTATAAACGGTCTTAAATGAAGAAATCTTCCGAAATGGCTTACAAGTTCGTACAACAAAACCTAGAAGTTTATTGCAGGAGTGTATTAAAGTATCAATGTGGCCGATATAGCTTAATTTTGAATCAAGGATCACACCCAAGTCTTTAATATTTGATGCTTTAATTAGGGGGTTATTATTGATGGCGTAATTAAAATTACTAATGATGGCATTTCGTGTGAAAGTAATGGTAAAACATTTAGAAAGATTAAGATAGAGTTTATTTTTTTGACAATATTCGTAGAAAGAATTCAGATCGCGTTGTAGGAGTATATGATCGTTCTTATTTGATATCATATAAAATATTTTAGATCGTCTGCAAACAGCAGATATTTGACAAATTTAAAACATGATTTTATGTCATTAATAAATATTAAAAAGAGGAGTGGGCTTAAGTGAGAACCTTGGGGCACTCCGGATGTTAAAGGGAATGGTTCCGATGAATAACCTTTAGTGGAAATGAATTGCGATCTATTACTTAGATATGAGGCAAACCAACAAAGTAACTCACCATGCACACCCCATTCCCGCAAGCTTTCTCACAAGTATGTTGTGAGAGATCTTGTCGAAAGCCTTGCTAAAATCAGTGTACACGGCATCCACTTGAATACGAGCGTCATGCTTTAAGGATATAATCTGTAAAGATCAATAAGTTTGATTCAGCATGAGCGATGGGCATAAACCCATGTTGTTCGAGAATGATGTGATTTTTTTAGTCTGAAATCATATGCTTGAAAATCAAACTTTCTAATATTTTGCTGAATATATTTAATTTGCTGATGGGCCTATAGTTTCTGACATCAGCTTTGTCGCAGCTTTTAAAAATAGGGACAATAGAAGCAGATTTCCATTGATACGGAAATATTTGTGAATGTAAAGATTTATGGAAGATAAGGTATAGTGGGTATGATAAAGAAATAGCACAATTTCTAACAAAATATGAAGGAAGGCCATCAGGCCCAGCACCTTTTGTGCCATCTAGAGAAACAAGTAGATTAAAACTCAAAGTAGCACACCATTCTAAAGAAAAGCTCGTAAATCTAGGTAACAGCAATATATAAAAGACAATGTACTAGTATCACAGTATAATAATCACATATTAAATAGCATACAAGCCAGTACAGGGTACAGATGATTATTCTCTAAATATAGGCCAAAAATAAGTGCACCCCAAAACATATACACTCGATTCAACGTGCGAGTAAGTCAACATTTACAACAATTTAAACTGTACAAATATAAACTACGGTAAATACACCCAACAACAAATTAAAACTGTAACGGAGCTAAATTACGTTCCGAGGATAAGAATCATTAGTTATATTAACTTGAGCATTTGAATGGGTCCTGAAGGAGACCCATGGAGATCGTAAATCAAACTGTAAATACACGGCAAGAGTTCGAACACAATGTAAAACCCACGGGGTTCTGAAGGAACTTTAGCAGGATCTGCTCGCAACATAACGCAGCGAGGCAAGCGATGAAGGTGCTAATGAGGACACAGGAGTACTGTACACAACATTTCAATGGTGTTAAAACCATGTTACACAAATTTCGTTTCATTCAGCTTCCAGTCCCACTCGCATGGCTCACCTATGGTCAGTGCAGAATGACGACGGTTTCCCATAAGGGGGGTGGGGGGTCCAGGGAAATTACAGAGGGTTTCTATCAGGGAATGTTGCATTCAAGGCAACAACTAGGCCAAGGTCGTTAGTTGCAATTGAAGTCATTGTCATCCGCTGCACGTGAAACTGCGAACTTCATATCAACAGCATTAATTGGAGTTCCGAACCTATAGCTACAAGGAGTGACCAAAATAGAATAAGGAACGTCCCAAACGCGGTACGATAGAAGCTTCAATAGACTTACCAAAATTTGGGCCACGTACAAATGAATTCAAACAGTTCGCAACCAAAAAATCTGCCAAGACTTGACGTGAGAGGCAAATATCTCGTAAAACCACCAGATCTGCATTAAACCGATACATTAGCAAAGGCAAATCTCATCAAAGCTACACCAACCTGCCCGCAGAACTCTGGGCGATCCAGAAGGAAGCTTAACTGCTTGCAAACAGCGCACAAAACGGAAATATAAAAATCTAGTGTGATAGACTCACACCACTTTCTTTTACAGTGACTTTATAATTAGCCAAAAATTGGATTTTTAATTTTTAAGCATTTGTCAAAATTTTTCAAAAATTACAAATTCTACAGAAACCGTACAAAATATAGCGTTAGTTCAACAGACAAATTTTCCCTAAAATTTTAAGCTGATTTCAAAAATTTTATAATATACCGTTTCTTCTATTTAAAATAGGAGTTAATAAAAAAATAGGAAAAAAAACAAAAGAAACCCATTTTAGAGGTATTCAACTGGAAAATCACCTACCTCATATCAATATACAAATATAATAAAAATGTAAAGTTTGAAAAAAGTAAACACCTACTTTCGGTATGCGATTTTCTTCAAAAGCTTGCTGTCTCATCTACATGGTACACAAGACTTATCTATGAAGTTTCAAACGCCATACCTCTTTCGTTTTTTAGATATTCTGTTCACAGACACACAGACAGATAGACAGACAGACACAGAGACAGACACACAGACAGACACACAGACAGACAGACAGACAGACCAATGAACAAAACAGGTTTTTTGGGTTCAGGGAACTCTAAATGTGCAAATCTGTTGAAAGCTAAATTTCGAATTTTTGTGGTGAATCCAATACTTCCTTTATCGTAAACGGAAGTAAAAATAGTTATAACAATTAATTTTTTTACGGGAATAGTATAAGTAGCATCCTTAATTTATAAGAAACTACTATGACACAAATGATATTAATTTTTAAATCAGATACATTATCTTGATGATTGCTGACATATAATTTTGTACCGTTGTTCTTTTGTCTAAGGCTACTAACGACAATAGGTGCCATCCATTAAGCAACTATTAAAATTGAATTCCAAAGTTTACTAAGGGCTGTATACCATATTAAAGTAATTTTATTGTAGTTGTCGTAGCAAGCCATTGCAGTAACACCTATGCCAACTGTTTTAACTATTTTAACACGATAATATATATAAATATATAATATTTAATCGTTTTATCCAACACCCCTTAGTTATAAGACTATTACTAGATCTATTGTAGATCTCTAAAGTGGCCCATCACCCAGTAGTGAGGTAAACCATGACCCAGTAGTGAGATAAAAACCATGCCACTCACTACTGTATTGTTGGTAACGCTGTCAATCTATGTCAAATTCGAGATTTGCAGGTTAAGTTTTGCGTTAGTCAGTTTCAAATAACAAACAAAACCTAACCTACTAACATCGAACGTGACATAGACTGACAATACACTTCAGTACTCCCAAACGTATAAGACGAATCACATTATAAATTTATTTGATCTCTTGATACTTGTATTATTTGTTTTTAAAATCTGTAATATGAAATACAGATTATTTTGAACATAGGAAATTAATGAGTGCGACAAGGAAGACATAACAAAATGAGTAGCAGGATAAAGATAGAATGTAATCATGGCTAGGTAAATTTTTAAACTAAAATTAAGTCAATAAAACAAAAACACTTCTGTCAAATATATTATCTGTCATTAAGAGTATAACGTGAGGTTTAAATATACTATGTTTACTATTCACATAATTATTTTAATTGTTGTGTTACGGTTAGTAATGATTTCGTGAATAATTTCTATAGTGTTATGGACCTACATTACACGCCAATAATTCTGTAATAGCTCCTTGTGCTATTCTTGTTTATTTAATTCTAAATATTTCCGATAGAACGTATGCCCTCATTCAAATTTTCAATTTTTTTATTTCCTTTTTCTAGCTCCGGTAGAAACAATCAGGTCAGGTTCATGCATTATCAAACATATTACACTTAAAAAGACGTTTGACAGTATTATGTAAATTGTTTCAAATAAATGATAGTTCTCAATTGTCAATTTCAGATCACTCATATGAAAGATCAGCTGAATTACTATCTGTACAATACGTATGTATGTATGTATAATCTGTAACCTCATTTACCTTGCGGTGTAGAGATTGGAGGTATTATTTTAAAATGTTAATAAAGGTAGGTATTCATGTAAACATCTTATTCATTCAGTATTGAAATTGATTACTGTTTATTTTACATATACCTGATTACCTTCACTTAATTGACTTAATGACTGACAGGAATATTGGATTGGTCCGATACTCCTGTCCAGTCATGCAAATGCAGCCAGCTTATTCAGGCGCTTCCGGTTGTAACCCCAACGAAGATCCCTGCTCTGCAATTAGCTGTCTTTAAGATCCACTTCACCTATATCTTTTACTTGCTCAATCGGGAACCCAAACTGTCACAATAGATAGAACACTCATGAGACTCACACAGCGACCCCAACCAATCAGCTCTCCTCGATGGTAAATCCTTTGCGGCTCACCAAATTTAAATAGTACAGATGTATTCACCTCAACAGCAACTCCAACAAAGCTCATCCAAATGAAGCTGATATAGATGTATTTACCCAAAAGTAATTTTTCTGAAGATCATCCAAATCCAATCCAACACATTATTTCAAGTCTAGATGTATTTTCCTAGATAATGACTTTATCACAGTATCCAAATCAAACCCAGTTACAGATGTATCTACCTCGACAACGACTCGAAATGCAGCTTAACCAATCAACTCAGGTTCAAATGAATTCACCTCACCACTCCCATTATTCTTAATTCTTCTTCAAGCAGTAAAATGGTATCTTTCTTCATGTTATAGTTTGTATTTAAAATTCTTTTATATTCCTTTATTTTATATTTAATTTTCTCGTATGTACCCTTTTACACTATTCCAATAATATATTATTAAGTTTTCTGGATACAAAATTGTTAGTTGTACATTTTAGGACGGAAAAAATAGTTGTTATTTTATATAGTCCCATTTACCATAGTAATAAATATTGATACCATTTTTTTTAAATCAAACTCTCTGGATTACATTTCAATAGAGATTATTTTATTACAAATTTTTTTTTATAAGTGACTTTTTCAAATATTAACTAAGCTTAGAACTTTCTCATTACTTTAAACTATCCGATATTTTGTCCTAATTATTATTTAACATTTAATTATGAATCGCTTTCTGATAACACCAAACGGCCATCCATGTAATTTCAAAAATCATATTTTTAATTTATATATTAGAACCTTTCTGAATATTAAATGCATTACTGGATTTGAATTTTATCTGTACTCTATTAAATATATTTTGAATGACCATGCTGTTTTTTTCTCCTTAAATAAATTTTTTCTACGTTTTAATAATTAGGTATTTATCTTTCCATACATAATTTCATACCTATGAAATAACTTTCACAAATAAACTAGCAGTCTTCAGTGGAACCATTACAATAGATAGCATAATGAAATTTAAGTAGTTTTCTATATTACTAAGATCTATTAGATATTAATGTTACTTCCGCATTCTGCCAGATTTCTGGTATTTTTTGTTTTTCTAAGCTTTTGTTGAAGATCATAAGGAGTCTTCCTAGGAAGTGTCCTCCTAATTTTAGCATTTCTGTGGCGATAATATCTTTCAACGTGCACTTGCCGTTTTTCATAGATTTCGCGGATTTTCTAATGTATTCATTTGCGATGTCTGGAATTTTGTGTTGATTATTTTTCTTTTTATCTCAGAATTTAATAATGCAGACGAAGAGGTGTAGCAAAAAATGCTCTACTTCTTTTATAATTTGTTCTCTGTTCATTACTACTTTTTCTCTTTTTCCTTTTAGTTTTATAACTTTTGGTTTTCCCTTTGATAGTCTCGGTTCTAGTATCTCATGTTAGCGTTTCTTTAAATTGTATTTTGTATCAATTGAGTATTGTACTATATTGAGCATCATAATATGCTTGTCAATCTCCTGATGGTATACACTGTAAACAGAGTATATATTAGCTTAATGCGTACACAATATAGAACATTAATAGAGAAACGCTGTTTAGTGCAGATTATGCTAGCGACCGTCATCTACTTCTTGCGAAATTTCAGATCAAACTAAAAGAACCATACAAACGATTGTTCACTAAAACGGTTAGGTTAAGGATGAACAACTGCTCCAATCCAAAATGAATGAACGCAGTGAACTTCCAGTCGCAAACCCACTCATAAGATAATATAGATTTCAAAACAGGAAACAAAAGGTAAGTAACATGAAGTTACGAAGACACTGGCAATACTATACACTTCGACCTGTGACAACTGATTTTATAATGAAGGCATGAAATGAAACATGATTCGTAGAAGAATAATAACTCTAAAGTCAGAGATAGCAACAACTATCAAACAGTATAGCTAATAACAACGGAGAAGACAATAGGCAGATAGAACAGTATCAAGTCGTATATCATTATGTCTACTTAGGGGCTCTAATACCGAATGGAGGAGAATGTTCTCAAGAAATAATTCGTATATACGATATTGCAAGACGAATCGCACAAAATATGGTTCCAATACTACTCTATGGGGCTGAAACATATCATAAGACCAGAGAAAAGGAAATAAATGTATTAAAGCAATGGTTCTGGAGAATTGTGCTTCGAATTCCTTGGACAACACAAAGGTCCAATGCATCAGTTTTGCAAGAAATAAAGAATCCCAGCGACTATTAGAAAACGTATACCCTCGCGTTTTCTTATACTTTGGCCACCTGTAGGAAAAGAAGAAGATAAATTAAAGCCACTTATAGTCCAGAGAAGGGTAAAAAGTTCTACACCGGGAATAGGGTAAATCACCAGTACGATGGAAGGATCAAATCAAGATGGCTACCAACACATCACTGTATCATACTACATCAAGTACCTGTAACAGACAAAGATGGCGCAAAATAATCTATCAATAGAAAAACGAAGAAGAAAAGATGTGTCGTTTTACGAACTAACAAACATACAAAACGTCTCCGTTGATAGAAGAGGAGTTTTATAACAACAAATTTAAGAGAATTACAGGTAAGGAATATATTCATCAAAACTACAGCCTCGGAGGATTTCAAGTAACTTGTGGCCGTTTTTTATTATACAATATATTATATTGCAAATATCGTTTTTACTATTTTACGAAAGAAATGGTGACCAAATACCAGCACCACTATCTAATTGTTTAATGTACTATTGGCTACATTAAGTAAGCTATGTACGGTTAGGATAGGCAATCAATTAAATGGAACAAATCTCTAATTAAAAACCAGCGCCAGCGTGGTCGATAGTTAGGCAACTTTGCTGTGGCGCTCAAGGTCAGAAAATCAATCCTGACACCTGGCAACTGGTGGGCCCATCCAGTAGCTTTTAAACTCGGATACCTCAACCATGGTGGTAGCAGGGAAATAAGGCTTTTCTCGCAAATCCCCGGCCCCATCTTTTATATTAGGGAGTTTTAATCATCTCTGTCGGCGATGATCCAATCCAGTAGTGCTTGTATAATGATAATTACCAACTTGCGACGTCTTTAGATAAAATACTCACGCTTTCAGAAAATACCGGCGGACGTGTGCCTCTGTAGCTAACTGTAGACATTTTTGGATTAATTACTTGTGGTAAATCCAGTTTACCTTGTAAGAGCTTACATCTTATTATTCATTTTGAAATTTTCCTTAATTTTCGACTGTCGTCATGATAAAACTGTTAAAGTTAGAAAAAAAGTAGCTAAAATTTTTTTCTAAAATTTTGATATGAATAACATGATAAGTACTCTCAGATTCAGAGAAACCGAGATTTTCTCAAATAAAACGTGTTTCTTGTCTCTTGCCATCTGTTCCTAGCGAAAGAAAACTTTAACATACCTTTTTATGTACAATTGGGCGGAATTGATCTCTTTATACCCTATCCTTAAGGACGAAATGCGTCACTTTACAGCCCAAGGGTCATAAAGTGCTTTACGGTCCGTTTAGTGTCTTGTTTGTCAGTTTGACAAGCAATGACATTGTAGGTTGTAAAAATTTATCAAAATAATAAATTTGGTTTTAATTGCGAATATTCCAGTCTACACATAAAATTTTATATGCACCTCGTGTATAACTAGCGCTCATGGCCCTTGTCGTGTTAAAGCCTACGGCTACGCCTTGAGCTCTAATTTTCAAGCCGACAGACATAAACGCCTTCTTACATACTCGGCAGATAAATAACTATTAGTATACTCCGTTCAATCTTTTTGCATGCAGGTTGACCACGGAAGTTTTTCTAATTTAGGTGTGTACAATTACACAATTACTTTGTTGTGTTTAAACGAGGTTTACATTTGAGGTTATGATTTCCAAATGCAAGTAGGTTAGAAAACATGACAAGACACCTTGCAATGCAAAGTTGCCATATTAAATAGAACAGAAAACGAAACTTTAGTAATTTTTATATATATAACTATGAAATAGGGTGTAACATTTCACGTATTGAATAAAATTAGTGCTGCCTGTGCACGATCTTAGGCTTATTAAAATTTACAAATATTCTAATGCAAAGGTATGCGATTTTGTGCTCTTATTTTATTTTAACTATATGCAATAATATTCGGCTGCTCCGGGGAACATAATACTCTGTCTCAGGGTTAGGTCGCTAAATTAGAAATACTGAGTATAGTAAATTAACTTTTAGTAGCTCCAGTTTAACTTAATGCCAAAACCAGCAAAATACCTCAGGTAAGCAATAATTATTCTCGCATAGCAACAGTTCTAACGGCTTTTGTTCTAGCGTGACGTACAAATGACGCCAACGTCAATTGTTTTAGCTTGCCAACGAATGCACAATTTTCCTTGAGATTCCTACAAATTCTAATGACGGTACCTCGATTTCTGGGTTCTGGAATGCACTGGACAATGGGGAACTACGGCAATGCGTATCGAAAACTCCAATCTTGCAGGCCCCAACGAAATAAAAAGGCTCTGGACCATGAAAATTGCGCAAAATACTTGGTTTGCAAAGACTCCGAAGCTGATAGCACCTCTCAAGAAACGCTAACGCGTTTTCTTAGGTACTAAAAGCCTGATGCCGGTACATGGACCGCAGCTGCCTGGATTTTGTTGCAGACGAAAAAGCACAAATTACACCTCTTTAAGACTGGCAAACTGGTTCCAAATGTGCCCAACACTTTTATGGTAAAAAAACCAATACTTTCACTAGAGAAATGTGTTTTTATTAACAAAGTTAAACTTTACTGGGAGCTAACTTAGAACAATGTTAACAGCTTGGGCAATTTCAAAGCTCTCTTTTGTGGTTGAAAGAAAGTCTGGTATCTTAGCAACATATCACCATGTTTAAAGGAAATAAGGTTTTATACTTAAAATTAACTTATAGAATAAGGTTTTGATAACATCTTTAATTCTTACAAGCTAAATAAATGTTTTCCTTAGGTTATAAAGCACTACTTCATACTCTGCTCTTTTACTATGTTTTTAACCGCACTGTTATGATCTGTAGTTTATTATGCACTTAATAATGTCTTTCGTTCAATTTTTTTGCTTTTCGTAGGTTGCTCTTTTGCAACATTTCTTGTCGGTTGCTTCTTGCAACGTTTCTAATCCTCGTACGGCATTGCTACACCTTTCAGTTACTTTGCCATTCTGGTCCTAGCTTTCTGACCACAATAATACTCAAAATTTTGTACTTCTGCAAACGTTAATGCTACCATCGTCAGATACAATCTAACTGCATTCGCCCTTCCAAAACCTCGTCAAATCTGAGCCCAAGAACGCAACCTTTTTAAACTAGCTTTTCATGTTACCTTTGCCTCAATTTGTAAAACTCAGCTGCACCCATCAGTGCATTTATCTCAGTAAAAGTAAGCTAAGCTTAAACTAACTAAAATAACTAATTCTGAGCATCGGTTTGATTTTCAATGCATTCTAGTTAGTTCAATTGGCAAGCAGAATTGTAGAGAGCACAAAACCATTGCAACATGTACCCAGCTTCAGTAATTGCTTCACTGAAGATACTTTTTCTTAAGTACCTGGAAGGTCTTACAATACTTGTTCTCCTTTTGCTTTCGGTGTGGAATTTAGCATTGTGAACAGGCAACAACTATTAGGCGGAAAATCTTAGAAAGGTTATCTACGGAGAATCACCCGCAGTCTTGGGGGTCGATGTGTAGCGAATGACAGCCGAGGTTGGGACCTGTCAAGCTGACATGTGATAGGAGTAACGGGACGTATTAATTGTCTGCGAGTATATCGGCACAAAGATAAGTGTTTTAGCTAGAATCTGATGATATTTTTGCATATAAAAACTGTGTAACCATTAAACTTACGAGCGGTTTAAGTTAAGCTATTTGGGGTACCCTGCGTTAGGTTGTAAGATTGAAGATGCTAATTGTCTGATCAATGGTAATAATGTTCTAGTAGTAATAAAACTAGCTACAAGTATTGCTTTCTTTCATTTTGATAGGGAGTTCAATAATCGTATTGTTATTAGTTGATAGAAAGTGAAGTTACAAGTTTCTTGGCTTATATCAGTATATTTGAGTTTAACTTGTTGGCGCCAATTATCAACGTCATAAACTAGAATCCGCGACGTCTTCACTGATGCTAGAGACGGGCCTCAAATATACTCTTATAGTGATCGATTGTTAACTAAGAGATATAGCGATGACCTAAAGGTAGGTAAAGGAAAATATATAGATAAATATAGCTATATATATAAATGTAGTTAGTCTCTTCACTAATGTTCCAGTAGACAAAACACTCAACATCATTAAACATAGGCTACAAAACGATAACACATTACATACACGAACAACATTAAACGTTGGTACCATTATGGAACTTTTAACACTATGCATTAAAATGACATACTTTCAACTAAACAATGAATTTTACCAACAAGATTTCGGGATGGCAATGGGTTCACCTTTATCTCCCATTGTTAGTAACATTTTTATGGAAGACTTTGAACAACAACATGTCTACACGTACACCAACAAACCAGTAGTTTGGTGGAGATATGTCGATGATGTTTTTGCAATTTGGCCTCATGATATGGATGAGGTGGACAAATTTCTTGAAAATATTAACAGTAAAGAAACCTCCATCAAATTCACATTAGAAACAGAGCAAAACAATCAGTTACCCTTTCTTGATACACTAATCACACGCACAATAAATACTTTTGAAACATCAGTATACCGTAAGAAAACCAATACTAATAGGTACTTACATTTTAATTCTAACCATCACAAAAACATAAAGACAGGCGTTGAAAAAAGTCTCTACGACAGAGCCAAAGTTGTTTGCTCTAATGAAAAAATTTTCAAAAAAGAGAAAGAATTTATTATTAATGTTTTACAAGATAATGGCTATCCAGAGATTCTTGTTCGGAACATTTTCAATACACAAAGCAATGCCACACACATACAAAGGAATGACACTCAAAATATAATACTCTTACTATACCATATATTCCAGGCATATCTGACAAAATTAGACGAATTGGAAATAGATTCAATGTTAGGACGGTATTCAAAACGATGAATACTTTGCGGTCAGTTCTTACAAAAACTAAACCGTTCAACGAAGAACAACATTCAAGGAATTGTATATATAGTATTCCCTGTGAATGCGGGAAATATTATATCGGTGAAACATCCAGGCCTTTAGCAGTAAGAGTTAAAGAACATAAAAATATGTTGAAAACGTATCAATTCAATAAGTCTAAGCTGGCAGAACATGCTTGGGATGAAAACCATAAAATACAATGGGACAACCCAAAGATCTTGTCTAAAGAATCGATGTCAACTAGGCGAAAAATTAAGGAAACGGCATATATTTTACTTAACGAAGAAAAATGCGTGTCGTCTTTCTCAATATTTTTAGACAATAGTTGGCTATCGATTCTTAAAGATGAGATCAAGTAGGTACAGATATCAACAAACGTCAATGTCAAAAAATTCATTGGAGGTTGGTCGTTTTTCCTTCCAGTGAAAAAAAGATAAGTTTGTTAGTTTTAATTGTTATTCGTTGATAACCAGGGCAGATTGTCCCTCGAAACGTTCGTTGTTAATATTTTCGTTATTTAATATTTTAATTTGCAGAGTGGCGAAATACCCATATAAGAATATGAATTAGCATTGTGTCTTCTTAAACCCATTTCTTAATTTTTTTCTATTTTATGCTAATATTTTTAGCTCATCCCCCTCTTTCCCCTCACCCTTCTTATCTTTGATATCTACGCAATCTAGGTTTTCCTTGATCTTTCAGTTCGACTTTTTAAATTTGTTTGCTTCCATCCTTAGTATGTCTGCGTACTAGTTTAATTGTTTCTTTTACCAGCTATCCTTATCAAATGTTTAATTACTATGGTTATTATTTTGTTCTCGTGCTGAAGTGTCCAGTTCGCTCTGGCGTGGAACCATTGGTGTGTAACGGTGTTATGCAACATTAATTTCACGTGTTTCTTTCTCTTTTCCCAGTTTCGATCTGTTTAGTGGGTAGTAAATATTGTTTCCCTTCTTCACCCTATTTGTTAGTTCTACCTCAATTTTTCCACCCTTGGTAATTATGCTTCCCAAATAGGTATGCATATGTTATAACACTTTCTAAGCGAATTCCTTTGCATTTTATTTCTGTATTTTGGTCTTTCACTTGCTTCTCAGTCCCTATCACTGTTTTATGTTTATCGGTTTTTACTTCCAGTTTCATCTTCTTTATTTCTTCCACCCATAGGTCTTCTAGTTTCTGCATTTTGTTATTTGTATCAGCCACTATCATTGGCATATATTATACTATTCATCCTTACCAGTTCTAAGTTCTTATATTCAATTATTGTGTCTAATTCCACCATTCTCTCTTCGATGTTTTTCATTATTCTGTCTATAACTACAATAAACAGTAGCGGACTTAGACTAGCTCCCTGCTTTAGTCCTCTCTCCATTTTAAACTTATTTGATCCCTCTCCTGCTATTTATACCTTTCCTTTTATTGTTTTAGATATTTATTAGCTGAGTTGGTACAGCCAGTTCTTCTAAACACGTTTAGATACTTTTTCTATCTATTGTATCAAACGCTGCTATTAGATTCGTCACTATAAATACACGTATGTTGTCACTGGTTTCACTATTAACTCTAAATACCGCTTGCTCATCATCCATACCTTGAAACATACTGATGTTATCCTTTTTATATATCCGTACAATCAATTTGTTTTCCCAATGCTTCGGTATTTTCTGATGTCTCCATGAGTTCTTGCAAATTCTACATTACCTACCGTTCGTTTCCTTTTGCTCCCATCCATTTTATCATTTCTAGTTCTAAATTGCCTTCTCCATATGCTTTCACTGTTTTTAGTTTTCTTAGTGCTTCCTCAACTTCCTCTCTTGTAATGGCTTCTATTTGTTCTATTCTTCGCTCCTGTTATCTTTGATTTATCATCATTTCTTCGATGCCAAGTTGTTCAAACTTCTGTTAATACTATTCTTTCCATATGTCCAGTATTTCATTTGAACCTGTCTTGACCTGACTATTTTAATGTTCTACTCTTCTGATCTTTTTCGTTGATTTACCCCCATTCTTCTTGTTCTATTTCCAAACGCCCTTCTGTTTATCGTTTACGCTCGTGTATGTTTTTACCAAACTCCTCCTATTACAGTACCCTAGATTTTAAATATTTCTCCTCATGTACTATCAAAATCAGCAATCTCTCTGGCAAATAGCTTAAAGAAAAGAAAAATTGCGATTCTCTTCATGTGTAATTTAAGAACAAAGATGCAAGGCCAAGCTTTATGGAAAAAAGGAGTGAATAAATTCTACGTAAATCTAAACCTCTCTGCCAACAGTAAGTTTGCTGAAAACCTATTAATTTTAGCTGCCTTTAATTTAATTATCTTAATTAAATAAACTATTGCTTTTAAACATAATGTATATTTGTAATTGATGCACTTAACAGCATTGCATGATATAATAGAATTAATTATCAGTTTTTTTTATTTATTTAACGTAACAATATTCTCTAACTCTATATTCAGTTAAAAACGTATATATTATTGTTAGACCCAGATTTTCTAAACAATACTGCTAAGCCAATTATAACCAAGGGGTTTGTTTTGTCAACCCCCTGGTTACCAGTTTTACGTGCTGCCACGTTTGTGTGATATATGGGTTGCTTTTAAGCCCATATATCACTATTTGCCCTAAGAGGTCGAAATCTCATCTTCTGACCACTGTGCGGTAACTTAGGGGTTGTAAGTTACGAGTTATGGTTAAATAAAACACCCACAAAAAAATAAATAACTTATATTAAAAGAACTTAAAAATTTGGATCAAGTACAAATTAATTTTACCCTATCTGGTCAATGGTTAATTAACTGTAGCTTCGTAAATATGATTAATCAGAATTACGCTTAAAGGTTATGACATTAAAATTGTTTTGGAAGGAATAGAATAAATCTAGCGGCGGCCCAGTGAGTTGGTTAATATAAAATAACAACAATTACGTCTGACCTGTTTCTCCTGCGTTGGCTACTTCCCCTTGATTTGATTATTTAGTTTAAACGGCGCGACCGTGTTCAGTTATAATAATTTAAATATGTTCGGCTAGATTTTAGATCCCCTGGTTGGCAATCCTTGAATTTGGAGTGGCTTGTCACATGCACTAGTCACCTAACGATTTGAATATAACTTTCAATTTTGACTTAGGTTGTTTCGCCCGGCTCGCGGCATGGCGCCGGGACGCGGTCGCCCGAAACGGCTTTTGCCGGTAATTAGTTATTATCTCGCGGGATACGGGAAGACTGGCTGTCCAGTTCGCGTTCCCCAAAAGGTAAGTTTCTTTCGTGAATAGCCGGGAGTTCCCGTTTTGCCAACTTGCCAAAATGGCTTTATTCTTAGCGGCTCTTGGTACTGCATGAAACCAAACTGACTCATGGGTTCTCACAGTACATAAATTGCATGTTTGCTGGCGCAGCCGGATTCTAAGAAAATTCTGCCAGTAAGTTAATATCGAATTTCTTGACTTCCCGGATGCAATTCAACCGTTGCTTGGATTATAACAATGTAACCTTTTACGTGCTTAGTAAATGAAATTTTGCGTTCGCAATAAATTTAATGTATGCAGGACCGGCTTTGTTTTATTCTTCCTCATGACAACTTAAAATCTATAAGATTTATAAATATAACGCAATTTCTTGCGGGTTGTTACACTACTCCCCGCTTTTTAAAAGTAGGCATGTCCTTATGGACATGTCTGCTTTTTTTAACAAAAACCCTTGACTTCCAAGTGAAATTAAATATTAATGCTGATTATATTGACCCATTTTCCTTAATTTATTGCCCTAAAGTGTCTTTATGCTTCATACCGTGTTTTGCGCTCACTTGTTTTTATTGCTCTGCTTTGTGACGCAGTTGACTTCGCACTACACTTTTTTTTTAATATGATTTGTCCACTGATTTTGTTTTAATACTCTGCTTTTGAAACACTCCCGCACTTCGCGTTTCACTGTTATGTTGACGTGGGGTGTCATCCTTCGGCTGTAGGCTGCTGTTTTTCGGCTCTGTCTTCTTCCTTCTGATAATTTGTTTACTTACTCCTCTGCAATATCTTATTTTCTATCCTTTTCATTTGTGTTGTCGCCTTTATAAATTTTTACTTTATTATTTGCACCTCTTCTTTGTATTTATTTCGGGCTTCATTACCAATATTTATTATTTATTCGTATTAATTATTATTGTATTATTTGTCTATCTTCTTCATCATATTTATTTGTAATTTTATGATTACTTAATTATTATTTATTCATGGTTGTGTTTGGAATTTATTTCAATGGTAAAGGAAAAGGAAGGTGCAACAGAGGCTATTGTTGCAGGTTTGACGGCCTCCAGAGTAAAAGATAATTAAAGGTGGAAAACTGTATAAAGTGGTTGATTTTATATAATGATGAGGTGAAAATGATATATTTCTTCTTCGATTACTAAGGTTTGAGTCGTTGTTTTATTTATTTGCGATATTACTTCTGCTTTCCCATGGTACATTAGCTGATTCCTCTGTCATAGGCGGTGTCTTGTAGTAATCCCGTACTATTTCTTCATAATTGGAATTTACACAATGACTGTTGTATATTCGCATGATATTTCTGAATTTAAGCTAATTTACTTTTCTTCCCATTTTACTGTAGCATAATATTCCTCCGTATTCCTTGTTGTTGCTGCAGTTACTATAAATTTTTACTACGATTGATCGTCTTCATTGTACGATCCTCATTCGCATTTGGCGTCTTCAGTTACTTCACCTACTACGCTTCCTATTGCTGTAGTGGTACCATTAATTTATATTTTTCGTATTACTTCATTATAAATTCTTATACTTTCATATCTATGTACGCTTCATTATTCTTCTTGTCCTGGTGCCTTAATAACGGTTCGCTGACCTTAGGCTACCCTTGAGGACCTTAAATGCATCCCACATTTGGGTATTTTTCTGGTGCCTTAAAAGCGGTTCTCTGACCTTCGGCTACCTTTAAGGAACTTTAATGCATCCCATACTGGGTTATATTTTATGTAACCTCTACCAAAAATGCGTAAACTTTATATTGCTTAAATTCATTCCTTTGTATGATTTTTCCTTGTAGTCCTGCTGTGGATTTGGGCAATCGGCTATGTCCTGGCTGGATACTGATGTAATGTTGTTGGGTTTGTTCCTTTGTACGTTATGATCGCGAACTTGTACGCGCACTATTCACTTGATATTAATGTCAACAACGGTATGAGCATTTATTAACCTAACAGTAATTTGAATTTGTATAAGTAATTTTTCTAATTACCAAATTAAATCTTATTAGTTAAAATCAATTCTTTGATTTAATCATTAACCTTGAAACTATAATGAGAAACATAAAACAAGTTGATAATCATTGAAAAATAAAATAAAAAATTTTTAAAAATTATTCATATGTTATTATATTGAAAATTAAAATTGGTTTCTATTTGCCTAAGCAACCGTTTCTCTTTTTAGCTTCGCATTCATATTATTAATGCAAAAAGATTAATTTGCAAAGATTATCACTCAATTATAGATTTCATAATTCTTAATTAAAATCATATTTGTCATTTAAACGATTCCCACTGAAACTCAAATGAGAAACACAAGTGTTTGATCCTTGAAGAGAAAATAAAATTATTCATAGCTGTTTCCCTTTTTAGCTTCACTGTTTATTATTAGTAATAAAGTAATTATGTTTAAAAATGTGTTAAATGATTATTTCCCATTACTCTATTTCCTTGTAATTCCTACTACGTTAGTAAGCTTTTGTAAAATATTATTATTCCTACTTAATTTTAATTCCCATTATTTTCCTTACGTATCTATACCCTGATATTTACTTTTATTAAAAATATTGTTAGTATTTGTTAATTGTTTTGGTACCGAATAAGAAAATTGTTTTAATATCTTCGTATTGTGCTTTTCACTAAGCTTAACCTTGAAAAATTTACCATAGACATGTTTATTTATTTTTATTCCATCATCGTTAACAATCTGAAGTACTAACATCGTACTTTATATTTATTTATTACTTTATGCTTTTTCTTATTCGTTCCTTATTTTTGGACATCTATTGGTCGCCTTTTACGACCCGCTAGACTCCTAAGCGGTGGAAATATTCTAAACCCCGTTTTCCACACAGGGAATAAAATTTTGTCTTTTATATTTACTTTAATTCTTTAAGAGATTATGAATCTGAAATGAAAATTATAAATTATAAATCTGGATTGAAAATGATTAATCTGGAATGAAAATGAATTTCCTTAGCCGGAAAAATTTTTGGGATGTCTTTTAGTCGCCTTTTACGACACGCCAGACTCCTGGGCGGTGGAAATATTCTAACCCCCGTTCCCACACAGGGAATAAAATTTTGCGGTGATATTGCTTTCACTTTTCATTCTTACATTTATTTTATTTATTTCTTTATGTTTCCTTATTTACCTTTATTATTTATTGTTACCTTAATGATTTTTATTGGTTAATTGTATATTATGATAAAGCGTCTTCTCAAAAACATTACTACTATTTGTGTTAAAAAAATATTTTTGATAGTGTATCAACTCATTTTAAATTATCAAATAATTTAGAAACCTATAAACGCAATTTAAAAAATGGATTGTGGAACAGTTTTTGGATTGTTGCGCTTTACTAACAAAACTTATTGAATAATAATTTTTCGTTGTTAATTTTACCTGAATGTCCCTAAAATTCTGATATTTGCTTTATTTTATTTTTATTTTTATAAATACCAATCTTTATTTTAACATACTTACCTTACGCCTTGCTTAAGCTTGTGTGTGGCTAATACTGTTAATGTGTAAAATAAATATTGTATTGTTTATTTTTGTATCATTTATATATTTTGTTTATTGTTTAATAATTATTTAGTTTCTTCTTTATTGCTTATTTTTTTAACTTGATATTTTGGCTTCGCAATTTCTTTTGGTGAAATTTATATTTTTAGCTTCGCGATTTATTTTGGTGAAATTTATGTTTTTAGCTTCTCAGTTTATGTTGGTGAAATTTATATTTTTAGCTTCAAGATTTATTTTGGTGAAATTTATATTTTTAGCTTCATGATTTATTTTGGTACGGGGAGGTAGTATTAAGTTTATAACAATTTTATTTCGTTTTTCTTCGTATACTGCACTTTCTTGATTTTCTTGAATTTCTTCTTCCTTTTTTCTTCGCCTAAGTTTTGTTTCTTCGATACACAAGTTTTTAACTTACCATATTTACCTGTTCCTTTATATTACTTCCTTGGAACACTTCTTAATAATTCGGTACCTTTTTACTTACACATTTTAAATTTTCTTCCTTTATTTTCTTAGATTCTTCTTTCGAATCCCTACGTAATTTATCTTCCTTCTTTTTCTTCCTTACTCTATTTTCATATTCTTGCTGCAGGATTTATTTTTCTTCTTCTTCGCTTAGTTTTCCAACACTGTGGATAAAAATATTGCCTACTTCATTGGCATTTCCATTTATATGCTTTCTCCTAGCATTTTTACCTTTGTGAACCATGGCTTCCTTACTGAACTTTCTCCCTAGTTCCTTGTCACTTTTTCCCGTGACTTCTTCGGCATTGTTTCCAATATCCTCTTTGCGCACTAAAGAGTTTAAGATTGCGTCTAGGTGATCAGCCTGTATGACGTCCCTCTTTTTATTGGTTTTATTTGCCTTCTTGCTTCCTATTGATTCTCTAGCTGCGGATCCTGTTTTCGGTTCCTTTGAGCTTTTTCTTGAGAATCTTCGAATTGTGTCACTCCACCTCCTGCCGAATGCAAGAGCGAGTAATGTTGCTGAGTGCAACCTCCGTCTCGAACCTCTGCCGATGATTGAGACCCACAATTCCCAACTTTACTTTTTTATGGGTATTCCATCGTTTTTCCCTCCTATTTGGGGTTACTGGAATCCCTGAGATTTCTTAAATTTCGCATTGTGTCACTCCACCTCTTGCCGAATGCAAGAGCGAGTAATGTTGCTGAGTGCAACCTCCGTCTCGAACCTCTGACGATGATTGAGACCCACAATTTCCCACTACAATTTTTATGGGTATTCCGTCGTTTTTCCCTCTTACCTAGGGTGACTGGAATCCCTGAAATCTCTTAATTTTTGTACCTGACAGCTATATTTCCTTATTTTTCTTTCTTCTAAAATATCTTCATTATAATCTTCTTGTGTATCGCTATTGTTATTTAATTTAATACCTCCTCTGTACTTATTTCATTATTAATTTAATTGTACCGCATTTTAAAATTGTTAATCATTGTTTTGGATTGGCGCAAATTGTTAATTCCCTGTCCCATACTGTTAGGGTGCAGGTGGAAAATTTTTTCACCGTTTTATTATTAATTAGCCAAGCATAACTTAAAATTTTTGTTTACCTTATTGTGAGTTCTTCCCTAGCCCCGATTTTTTTTTTTAAATTTCCATAGTACTTTCTTGAGTTTACCTTCGCCTTACAGTTTCTATTACTGTTAACGTTATTACCTTAATATTTTGTTGTATAATACCTATTATAATTGATTTTTTTTCTAACTGTGCGTACCTTTATAATTTTAAAATTTATTCTAGTGTTGTGACTTTTTTCTTGCATTATTTCGTGAGTACTGTTATAATTTGGCAACTGCCGCAATGTAATTTAATTATTCTGATTAAGCCCGCCATGCGGCTTCTAAAAATTGTGCGCCCTAGCATTTTTAAAATTGGCTTGTCCCTTAATATTATTAACATTTTCCGTGTATCTCCAAAATTTTTCTGACCTAAGACTATTTGAATTATTTGGTGATCTGTAGCCACTTTGCTGGTTGTTCCAATCCACGCTAAATCTGAAATTGTTGTTTCCCGCTTGTGGATGTTACCTAAACTTCAAAAAACAGTTTTGTGCTACATGATTATTACGACCGCAATTAAAACAAGCTTTATTTTCTGTTCTACGCCTTTTAAAAATGGTAAACCTAGCTGTTGTTTTCGTTTCCGAGTTTAATTTAAAGAAACAGTATTTCGCAATGTGATTATTGCGTCCACAATTTCAACAAACTGTATTTTGTGTTGTGTGAATTGTGAACACTGGATTATTGTTTTGAAATTCATTAGCGCTAAATTTTTTCCATAATTCTATTTGAATTTCTTCGGCTTTCTCTACATTCAAATTTTCCATACGCTTAATAAAGGTCCTAAATGTTTCATAATATTTTTGTTTACACCTGTTTGAAATTGATTAAAAAGTAGTTGTTCTTTCCATTTTATTTTTAATTATAGCCTCAAATGCTTTGATAATGTAGCCCTTCTACGGTATTTGCTTTTTGTAATGTGTGAAATTATCAGCTAAATGCCCCCGATTATTTTAAAATTGGTATATATATGCACCTATTTGTGAAATTTTTCCAATACTATAAATGGTGAACTTATTTTTCGGTTAAACGAGTAAAATAATTGCCTTTATGACTCACTACGTTATTACTTTCGTACTTGTCCTGATAATGCTAATTTTTACAAGTTTTTGTTTGATTTTATTTATGCGACGCCTATGTGTGCCACCCTTGGCCAAGTTTTAAACGATATTTAATTGCAAAATGATGCAGGAATTGTATTTATTGTGATTGTTATCCCTAATTGTTGCAGATTATTAGCAGAAAAATTGTTTAAAATTGTTTTATTTGCCTACCAAATTTCTGAAGCTTCTTTTTACTGTTTGCACAGTATTGGGGATTAATATTTCTTACTATTTGTAGAGCGTTCGAATTGTTTTAATTACTAGTACACCGTTGAATTCGAAATTATTATTGCTGTCTTATTGCACACAGAAACCTACCAAAATTTGATGCTCCTAGAGGAAAAACGTAGAAAAACACACAAAATCGCACAAAAATAAAATTGTTTAAATAGCTGCAAGCGTAAAATTGTTAGAAGCACATATTAATTTGGGCGCTCTCTGTAATTCCTTCCATAAATGTGATTTGATTTCCTTTTGATGAACAATAGATTTTATTGGGGGTTGTAGCATCTCTTTTACCTAGCTATGATTGTTTGGCTGCCAAATTTTTGCAACCTATGATTACCCTGCGTATTACAAACCGATAAAATTCCTTGCAAAAACTCCTTCGTGCTGAAATTTCATATAGGGGTTGTTTTTCAGTTACGGGTTGAAAAATCAAGTTATAAGGGTAGTTTAAAACCATTGCGACCATTTTGTGCTATGGTTAGCAGATGTTCATTAATGTAGGTGTTTAAATTTTTATAAAAAAACTAGAAAAAAAATTGAGTTTCTAGGGGTTGATACTTTAATTTCGAGGTTACTGCCTTTAATTTGGAAGCTGGGGTAGTTCGATGCCACCGTTTTGTTCTATGGTTGGCAGAAGTTAATTGAACTAAATGCTTAAATAAAAAAACAAAAATAAACATGTTTCCGTAAATTTTCTTTGAGGGTTGCTTTTAAGGGCTGTAGTTAAGGGTAGTTTTCCGCTGCCACTACTTGTAAGGGTTGGCAGATGTTAATTGAGTTAGATGTTTAAAATTTATTTTTCCAAAAACTGAAAAAAAAATATTTTTTTTCTAAGTCTTAGGGGTTGAAAACCTTATTTAAGGGTGTAATCAGAGGGTAGTCCGTAGACCGCTGCCACCATTTATAATATAAGGTTGGCAGATCTTCATAGATTTCAATTTTTATAGAAAACGAAGAAAAATCTAGGTTGTTTTTTCTTGTTGTTGAGAATTTATTTCGGGGCTGTAATTAGGGGTATTTTAAACCGCTGCCACGATTTATGCTATGGTTAACAGAATTTAATTGATGTATATATTTAAATTTTTATAAAAAACGAAAAAAATTCTTTAGGGGTGGTTTTTAAGGGTTCCTATAAGGGTTCTTTGTAGACCGCTGCCACCATTTATAACCAAGGGGTTTGTTTTGTCAACCCCCTGGTTACCAGTTTTACGTGCTGCCACGTTTGTGTGATATATGGGTTGCTTTTAAGCCCATATATCACTATTTGCCCTAAGAGGTCGAAATCTCATCTTCTGACCACTGTGCGGTAACTTAGGGGTTGTAAGTTACGAGTTATGGTTAAATAAAACACCCACAAAAAAATAAATAACTTATATTAAAAGAACTTAAAAATTTGGATCAAGTACAAATTAATTTTACCCTATCTGGTCAATGGTTAATTAACTGTAGCTTCGTAAATATGATTAATCAGAATTACGCTTAAAGTTTATGACATTAAAATTGTTTTGGAAGGAATAGAATAAATCTAGCGGCGGCCCAGTGAGTTGGTTAATATAAAATAACAACAATTACGTCTGACCTGTTTCTCCTGCGTTGGCTACTTCCCCTTGATTTGATTATTTAGTTTAAACGGCGCGACCGTGTTCAGTTATAATAATTTAAATATGTTCGGCTAGATTTTAGATCCCCTGGTTGGCAATCCTTGAATTTGGAGTGGCTTGTCACATGCACTAGTCACCTAACGATTTGAATATAACTTTCAATTTTGACTTAGGTTGTTTCGCCCGGCTCGCGGCATGGCGCCGGGACGCGGTCGCCCGAAACGGCTTTTGCCGGTAATTAGTTATTATCTCGCGGGATACGGGAAGACTGGCTGTCCAGTTCGCGTTCCCCAAAAGGTAAGTTTCTTTCGTGAATAGCCGGGAGTTCCCGTTTTGCCAACTTGCCAAAATGGCTTTATTCTTAGCGGCTCTTGGTACTGCATGAAACCAAACTGACTCATGGGTTCTCACAGTACATAAATTGCATGTTTGCTGGCGCAGCCCGATTCTAAGAAAATTCTGCCAGTAAGTTAATATCGAATTTCTTGACTTCCCGGATGCAATTCAACCGTTGCTTGGATTATAACAATGTAACCTTTTACGTGCTTAGTAAATGAAATTTTGCGTTCGCAATAAATTTAATGTATGCAGGACCGGCTTTGTTTTATTCTTCCTCATGACAACTTAAAATCTATAAGATTTATAAATATAACGCAATTTCTTGCGGGTTGTTACACAATCATCACTCTTTTCGAAAATACCGAAGTAGCGAGCGAAATTAATTTGAGGAAAAGTAAACCAGCAAATTGCATAGAAATTTGTTCCGAAGTTAGCTACTAACGCTAAGCATTCAATACAAAATCTCTCACAACTGCGTCTCTGGGGATGCTTGTTCACATCTTTCTTCAAAGTTCTCGGCCACACAATTCGGTCCTCACGCTTGCCACTGGGGACTCTTTACTTCGCTGCTTGATGTCGGATTAACTTTGGAAAAAACGTGTGAATAATAGCTAAATAGAACTTTCTTAAAATATTGAAGCCTGTAATTTTGAAAGATTCTTTTGCTGAAAGATTTACAAGGTGTAGCATCCTTTAAGAAAATAGTGAGGTGTCATGAAAGCATCACCTAATTTCCTGATTATGATAATCAAAAGAAACTCTAGTTTTCAATCATTATACAAGCAACACTTATTGAAGACGTAAAGCATAAAAAACAAAATTTAAACTAAAATGTATTTACATACTATTAAATTATTATAAATTCATTTTTATACTGCTGTATATTGATGTTACGGTCTCCATAATGTTATTACTTGTAAAATACATTATTGAAAGTGTGTTTGATTAAATATTTATTGCTCATTGAGTTAGATTTGCTTTTATTTTTGATACATGATAAGTCTCAAAAGGACGCATATAGAAGGCATTTCGGTTACAAGTCTGATTCTGACCTACAGATTAGATCCACACCTGTAAATCTCTGCACATTCCGTCTTATAATGAAGTGAAAGGAAACGCGATATGAATGAAGCTGGCATATGGCTAGGTCAAGATGCTCTTATTAATGGGTCAACTTTCGCTGCTATTATTCTCTGATTAAGTTCATTATATCAAGAAGAACATTAAGTCTTAATTATCTTGTAGCCGGTAAAATCATTAATTGCTCTTTTGTTTTGTTTTTCTTTGTATGCCAGGCAAATAATGTACAGTAATAAGTTAACTTTGTGCAGCAAACTTGCATATTCAGATAAGTGTGACTCTAAGTAACCAAACAATTTACATTGTAATAGATATAGCACAGTGTCATTATTAAAATTATTTACTTGATGGTTGCTTTTAAGTGTTAGCGCTGTAAATTTACATGATCATTATTATATTTTATTACTTTTGGTGTACGGGTTCTTGTAACCGTAACTGGCGAATTTGGAATGAATGTATCATACAGAATAGCATTGTTTATCTCATACGATTATAATTCTAAAATTGACAACTCGACAATCTTGATAAATTGCAAAAAACATTCTTTCAATATCTGTAGATGAAAAGTACAGGCAAAAAAATGTCGCTCTAACTCATACATTCTGATGCCAAATATTCAGCATCGGCATTAAATTTTGAACACCTAGTAACAAAAGGGGTGGTGTATAAACATCCAGTGTGCACAACAGCACTGCGGTTACTGCCCAAATAACCAATGTATCCCTATGTGAAATTTCAATGGCCAACTCAGTTTAATCGGTGAGTCGGTGAATTCAAATTATTACGATTAAACAAACCACTAATATGCAAAAGGTCTAATTTTAGATGCCAAATGCCCCAAAGAAATATAATTTACAGCGATTCAATATATCAAACCTTATAACTGGAATCGCATGGGATGCCTTGCAATCTAACCTAACTGCTGCTAATAAATGAAGGACTTGAAGTCTTCCCCACGAATTTATTTGTTTACAAACGGTTGAAAAGGATAATGTATGTACGTTACTAGTTTCGACAAATTGTTATCATCAGACGTAACATTATTAAAGGCTAAGGGTAACAATGGTTGGCTTAGACGAATAATTGAAAGTAACATTTGGGGCCTGAAGGGCAAGTTACAGGTTGACACCTTTGGAGAGCATTTCCGCAGGAATGTAACAAAATTATACAATAGTTAAAGCTAGGAGAACCATTGTAAAATGTTTAAATTGACATGAAGGGAAGAATATATACAAAACTTATTAAAGTTAGTGAGCAAATTTGAATTTACATTTTCCCAAAAGGGATGAAGGACTCTCTTTTGGGAAAATGTAAATTCAAATTTGCTCACTAACTTTAATAAGTTTTGTATATATTCTTCCCTTCATGTCAATTTAAACATTTTACAATGGTTCTCCTAGCTTTAACTATTGTATAATTTTGTTACATTCCTGCGGAAATGCTCTCCTGTAACTTCCCCTTCAGGCCCCAAATGTTACTTTCAATTATTCAAGCTAACCATTGTTACCCTTAGCCTTTAATAATGTTACGTCTGATGATGACAATTTGTCGAAACTAGTAACGTACATACATTATCCTTTTCAACCGTTTGTAAACAAATAAATTCGTGGGGAAGACTTCAAGTCCTGCATTTATTATTAAATCCAACCCCACTTCAAGCAGCAATGGATCAACTCCTATCTAACTGCTGCTATTTATTTTGCTATGGCGAACTAAAATTATTTTCACCTGTAACATTGCTTCAAGAGCACAACCAATATAACATTAAAAACGGTCAGTATATTTGGATTATTTCGTATTAATCAAATAGAGACAACAAAATTCTCAATAAATCATGCACATGACCCATATATTAAAATATTTAATTTACATGCAATAATTTCAGTAATTGAAAAGTATTTTTTACAGAATGAAGGATATCAAACTCAAACAGTGAAGTCGCGAACAGTAATACAGTGAAATTACCCTAAGGGCCAGTCATTTAAAACGTCGTAGGTCGCAAAAAATTGCAAAGTTCTGATTTTTTTGGATGTTGCTGGATAGATACCAATAGTGTAAAACCAAGTTTGCAGCTGCGAAAGACCTGTGCTAACTGCGTGGTGCTCGAAAAACCTTTTTTCGGACTTTTTTCAGTTTTTGGCTTCTTACTTCTAAAAGGTGCATCCTACGGAAAAAGTTGTCCTGTACACTTTTAAAGTAGACGAAGATGCCATTCAAGTAGATATTAATTAGAATTGAAAAATATTTCTCCTAAAAAACGCCTTGCATAAAGAACAGAAAAATTATGCAAACATACTACTTTTCGGTAAATAATAAAAAATCTAAAGGAATAATTAAAGTTTTATATCATTTTTCTCAATTGTAAATCTTTAAAGTGTTCACAATTATAACTTTAATATTTAGTCTTACTATGTGAAATCTTGAAAAATATTTAAAAAATTTAAAAATTAATGTTTAGCTAAAGTTGAAAAAATTAGAGGTTTCCTGGCCTTGAGATTGTTCAGTTAGCGAAAAATAACACACTAAAAATGTTTTTGGCAATTTAAAAAAACTCCATTTTCTAAATAAGTAAGAATCACTCCGTATATATGATAGAGGCTAAATAGGTTTTTAAACAAGCACAAATTATTGACGTAACTAGTTTTTTTGAAAAATCAAAAAAAATTTTTTTCCTATATTATGCCGACTTTTTGGCGAACACTGTATATAACAATAAATCAAATTTATAAATGTAATGTCATTTTTATAACATTCTAAAGGTAACTGTGCAATATTAATAACAGAAGTTCCATTCTTGAAAAATCCGATTTTCTTAATCTTTAGTTTTTGCCTGATAACAAGGGAACTATTGGTCCTATATGGTTCCGGTTATACTTAAATTAAAGCTGTAACTGCTCTGCAACTTCATTTTCCATAACTTTCCTCGTAGGATGAGTATTTCAACCGATATTCTGCTCGGAAGAAGGCTAAAACTACAATTTCAAACTTTTTGGGAAAAATAGCCAATCTTTGAAGCCCTATATCTCGGGACGTATTGAACCTACGAAGCTGCTATCACACTCGAATTGTAGAAAATTTTGTCAGTAATAATGTATTAAGGGCAAATGCTTTTGCCGGTAAAAATGTTTTACGAAAGTATTTTGTTTTGGCAATGTCACAAGACAAACTAACTTGATCAAATTCCTGAGCCGAAGGCGAGGGAATTTGTCAAAGTTAGTTTGTCGAGGGGCATTTCCAAAAAAACAACAAATCGTGAGTAAAACATTTGCCGAGCAAAATCATGAGCCCAAAATACATTTTGTAGACTATTTCCCAAATATCGGTTCATTTTGACATTTATACTGATGCGCAATGACAGTTTAAATGACGTTTCTTAAATACCACCTTGATTAAAGCAACATATTTGGTGGTTGCCGTGGATGCAAGTGGCAAAAGAAACTGACAAAATCCCAAGGGAAAATTTCGATTTTTTGCCACTACAAAAACACACGATTGGTTGAATTTTGCAAAAGTATGGCTTTTCATTGGATAATAAGAGATGTAGGAAATAGTCTACATTAAAAGTATGCTGGACCACTTTTTCCGTAGAACGCACCTTTTAGGAGTAATAAGCCAAAACTGAAAAAAGGCAGAAAAAAAGGTTTTTCGAACACCTCGCAGTTGGCACAGGTCTTTCGAAGCTGCAAACTTGGTTTTACACTATTGGTATCTATCCTAAAAACATCCAAAAAAATTATAACTGTGCAATTTTTTGCGACCTAACAATTTAAACAAAGCAATATTTCAAACAGCGCGTAGCGAGTAGGTTACACAAACAGTAGATATATAGATCAAACGGCAATACACCTTAATTTTATATATCGTTAGAGTGTAAATCATATTACGACTAGCAGTTCACGCTGCGTTCATTCAATCATTTATACATTAGCCAATAATATGCTTACCTCGAAGCTCCTCTTGGCAAACTCTGCCACCGCTTGTAAATCAAATAGTATTTACATCTACCATTTGCGAAAGAAACGAGTACCTCATCGCTTGCAATATGGAAATTGCTGTATTAACATGTAAGAAAAACAAATGCTAGATCGCGTCTTCCAGTGTGGATTACAATGGTTCGAAGATTCCCCAGTAAGTTATTAAAGATGTAATAGCGTCATTGCTCGACGGTGTGACGCTCCCTTGAGAATGTGGTCTCGTCCCTGCTCACGTGGACCGGTACGTTCAGCAAACCAACAGGAGTGCAATTTCGGTGGAGTGCATGTTGAATCCCATTAAATCTAGCCCAAAATTGGCTTCCTCGCTAGGAGCGCTAATTAAGGACGAATATACAACGCATTAGCGAACGAACTAGAGCAAATCTAACGTTGCCTACCTTCTACAATGGAAGTGCCGATAACTTTTACAACTGCGTCATGCTGTTTTTTGACTCCTCAAATCCCATATTACAATGGTTTTATGATTGAGCGATTAGTCGCCCCCACTAAATAAATATCAAACCAAGCTGAGGCAGGAAAAGTATTTTCGCATAATAAAAACACTAACTGCATGCGTTCGGAAACCAGAAAATAATGGCAATTCAACTAACGCGAAAGTAAACAGTAACAATTCTCGATTAACTTCCCATTATAATTTAATTTTACATTTTTGGTACCGCTAGTACAATATCTTTTAAGTATTTAAATCTAAAAAAAAAATATTTTTTTAAATTTTTATAGCACCATGCAATGATTTACAGAAGGTATTCTTGTACAAACAATATATATTACAAGAAGTTCTAAAAATAAAAAAAATGGGATATTTAACGATTTCCTTAAGAAGTTATGTGACTACAGAGACGCAAACCATTCTTCGGAAAAACTACAAAAAGGCCATTTGAAAATAAAGTGGCCCTATTTACGGAGCATTTAGCTAACACCTTCTAGCCTCATCCCGGACTAGAGCTGTAGAAAAGTATACCTATTCAAGAACTACAAAAAATATCTGATGAGATTGCTAAAAATATCAGCGCAAAACCGCACCTAGATATGATCTCTTAACTGCTAAAATGTTAGATCTCCCAAGAAAATAATTATAATCTAAATCTAATCTCTACCTTATTAATATAACATTTTGGTTAAAACGTACCGTGTAACTTGGAGTTACACTTGAAAACTCATTTACAACATCTAGCAGAATGCATTCTGTAACGAAGGATGGCGAAGGGCGGCCCTTACCTGTTGGCGAAAGTTGTATTAGGTATTTTGTCTGCTGGTAAATATCGGCCTAGGTTGGCTAGCTAGTCGAGAGAATGGGGGGTTCCAGCAAAGCTGAAAAAGTAACTAAGGGAGAGGGCGCCAGGTCTTCGAAGTAGACAAATCCTTGGATCGGACCTCTCCAAGGTCATGATATTCCAGACAAACCAAAATAACAGCATAACCAATAACTAATGACGAAATTTGTTTATGACTTGGTTCTATAGTGCTCAACAAAGTCATAAAAATACACGCAAACAGTATACATATAAACAAACCATCAAACAATATAAATGTATTACATCAAGTACATAATAAATATCACAAATAAATATCACAAGTTGACCTATAAAACAAATAATCGTGCTACGTAATCCAAGACTATCCAGACGAGCGTTAGAAGCTTAGTAACCACCTGCTTAAGCGTCCCAAATCTTAAAATCTTAAATCAAATAAATAAGTGCAGAAGCATGTCTGACTATAAATACAACAGCGGTCACCGTGAAGCGGCGATCAACATGTAAGTTCAAAACCAAAAAGCTCTAAATATTCAAATATACTTCGTTAAGCGGACTGCAATCCATGGGGTGCGAATAGCGCAAGTATAAAGTAAAACCAACGTTCAACCCCGAGAGTTGGCTTAGTTAAATTGATTTTACTGCAAACAAAATTTAGACGGGGCAGTACCTGCAGTTGCTGAGATCTCATAAGGGGTGTTAGGACCTACGAGTATAAGAAATTCATAAGGGATTCGGAGAAGCTCCAAGTCATTACTTGCTGTCATTCTAAACCCTAAACTTGACAATGATTTTAGAAACGTGCAGCTAATTTAACTCAGTAATAATCCCGTCGGCGGTAGCTTGGCCACAGCACAGAAATTTTTACAGCTGAAGCAAAATCAAATTGATGTCAACGCACTAGGCTGTTACGCGTGAAAACACATGAACAAAAGCAGCCGTAAAACAAGTCACAAAGCAATCTAAACCTGGCTGCAAAACAACCGGGTAAGTAAACCAATTAATCAAAAATCTAATTACGCAAGTAAAGCACATAGATCGTAATACACAAAATACTATTATAGCAATTCAAAAAATGTCATACTTATCAACTCAAATCAACATACAATACAATAACTATAGCACTACAGAAACCTCTCAGGTACACACGGCACGTGGTGCACAGTTGGTGGACGTGGCAACCAGGCAGTCCGCTGGCCAT